>CM041541.1:3946383-4033883 GCA_023238725.1 Scortum barcoo
AGGGTATTCCCGCCTGCATGAAAACAACTGAAAATCAAGTGAATTTAAAAAAAAAAAAAAATGCAGAATGAAAATGATGTAACAGAAAATTCATGAAGGGGCTGGTGTGCAAAATAGTCAGCTTGACAGTTTATGGGGCGAATTTATACAAAGCAAAGAAAGAAATAATGGAGTTAAACCACACACAGAAAGCAGATTTTTCTCCAGCTGCCTGTGAGCATGAATATGCTGGAGAAGCTAATACAGATGACGGCATTTGTATGAGGCAGAGTCAAGGAAAAATTTACTATTGATTCATACACTTTCTTCCATATACTGCGTTCTCAGCAAGCATTGCTCACCGTTTGTCTTAGCTTTAAATTTAACTACTCGACAGGCAATACCTATGTACTTCCCTGTAATTAAAAAGTGAATTAATCTTGAGCGCCGGCTGTCATAAATTCCCCCATTTTTCCCCCAGCCTGCTTTCCGGTTCCCCTCAATAAATATATTCAGAGCAATCAATACGGGTATTACTATGTATATATCGCTGTGGGAATCAGCTTGGCAGGTTGCCTTTGGCAGTGCTACACTTCCCGCTTTGCCCATGTTATCCTCCAAAATGGCCGTCTCCAGTTCTATATGAGGACTTGGCTGCCGTTGAGGGGGCGGTGGGAGTAACGCGTGTGGGAGCGTTTGAGCAAAGGGCTGTTCAGCTGGAATTTGCCTTAAAAAGTGTTTGAGAAAAAAAGTTGAGGAAACAAACAAAAATGGCAAAAAAAATAGACTATCGATGCCTGCCTGGGCAGCAACACACCAGAGAAGGAGTGAAGAGGAGAGAGAAGAAACACAGCTAATGTGACAAGTTCTGCTTACTTGAACATTTGAAATAAAGTGAAGGAAAGTTGCAATTAGGCAGATGTGTAAACCGAGGCTGTGTGCTGTAATTAATCATGATTGCGTTAATTAGACTTTGTTTTTGCCATAATTAGGACTAAAAAGAGACAAACAGTAGAGGAAAATATAGTAAATGAAGGATCTTCTGCCAAATGACACTCTGCAGCCTCAGTTGCTATATTGAGATTTCATTGCTGTGGATATTAAAAATGTCAATTCTCTCCCTGCGGCAAATAAGTTCTCTCTCATTCTGGCTACCCCAGCATCGTGAATTATTTCTCTGCTCCGTCTGTAAAAACTTGTCTTTTAAGTCCATTATTTCCCTATTTTCCATAAGCAAAGCTGTCTGATACAATCTTTTAATTAAGATTTTACAAGTTGCTTCCTCCAGCTCAAAAAAAAAAAAAAAAAAAAGATTTTTTTTAGTGCTACAGCACGCTTCCCAAGGACAAATTATATCTTTGTTTAGCCTGGCAGATCACTCATCTTGCAGATCTCATCTGTAGTGGGGACTACTTTTTTATTTACTCCATGCAGCAGGAAGTTCACATTACACAGACAATATAATGAGGCTGCCTATAACCCTCTAATAGAGATTGTTTAGGGAGACGTGCCTCTGTAAAGTTGTTATCAGCGCAATTGTACATTCAGACTTTGATTACAGATACAAGCTCGGCTGTTTTAAACTAACTGTCTGTGTTATGAGCGCTTTGAAACATTATAATACATTATACAACTTTCACCACATTTTTACATCTATTCATGATCAAATATATGGTGGGTCATAATGCTTAATCATGGATATAAGAACAAGACTGAATTTATTTGCTTTTTCATTTTTATTTATTCCATCTTAAAAATGCCTCTGCTGGTGCAATGTTTATTTACTGAGAATTTCATTTGTCTGAACCACTGTTACAGCTGAAGAAACAAGGACCTTTGACATTTATATTTACTATAATTGAAATGGTACAATTTCATATTACGATTCAACCACTTCTACCTTTACTAACAATTAATATTCGAAAAAGAAGCAGAGTTCTTTGTATTATCAGGAGAAACACACGGCACAGAGTCATTATTGTTCCTGAAAAGAAAACAGCTCAGAGAATAATTAAGCAGCAACAAGAATGCATCCGTTCATACAGCATGTAGCGCATGTAAAATTAGTTATGGGGCGCAGGGTACATGCTATTGCTAATGCCAATGTTATTCTAATCACAAGTCATTTTCAACCAGCAAGGTGATTCATCAAAGACTACTGTGCTAATTGTTATCATTAACCCTGATGTATCTCCTGCGATGCCAAATCTAATTCCCCCCCGTACATGTACCAGTACATGCATAGTATACAGTGTAGGTACAGACAGAGGGCAAATTAAAGGATAAAACTGAATAAAACAACATCAAAGAAGAAACATCAAATGTATTTTTTTCTGTGCACAAAGGCTCACTGAAGGGTTTAGTGAAAATGAAAATGGTGTGAATAAAATGCTATAGCCCTTCAGTCACTGGATTTCAGCCTGGATTTTGGAGCAAAGCATAAGACAATGCTCTCCACCACTATCACCTCATTTCATATTATAAAAACTATCATCTTAAAATGTATTTGGTGATGTCTGTGATTGTCTCTGATGCTGTATGTCTTTTTATCATGTCTGCCTTTGGTTGTTTTTCTTTCTACCTGCTGTACTCAGCGCTGTCTTGCAAAAGAGATATTGACCTTGACGATATTATTTGATTTAGTTTAACATTACATAGGTTATATATATATATATATATATATATATATATATATATATATATATATATATATATATATATATATATATATATATATATATATATATATATATATATATATATATATATATATATATAGTACAGTTAGTCAGGATGCAAAGGAAACTACATAATAAATGGAAAGAATGGAGGAAATGAAGCTTAGCGGAAGAATAATCAGGAAGGTTTTCATGCTCATCATTATTTAAATTTCTCTCTTCTCTCTCTTCCCCTTTCCTGCTTTCGATTCATCAGCTGACTGTGGGGCGTTTCACTCTTTCAGTTAAACCTATCATGCTGCTGTCGGTTCAATTCGGTCGAATCAATGCGACCCTTCTACAACCCCTCTCACCTCCAGTCCTCATTACATCCAGCAACCAGGGGTCCTGCCACTCTGCTCAACCAGATCTTCAGCCATGGTTCTTCACCCCTTCACCAACACTACCAGTGTCTCGACTCCATTGGAGGGATATTCCTCCACATATGATGCTACCACAATCCACTTCATTATGATCTAATCGCCAAATACTCCTCTCATTATCTCCATTTTTATTGTGCAACATGTCAATAAAATGTTTTTTACAAGCTCTAAACCTATGTTCAATTAAGGTTTTTCGTGTTTGAACTGCAATTTCTGGGCCAAACTGCAACCATGATAGGTGAATGCTGAAGTCAATATTGGAGGTGCCTTCAGGTGAAGCCCCCATTAATGGTTCCTGGAGAACTCCCCAACTACTGCTATAAAATAAAAAAAGTAAAGGATAATTCAGGCTTCTAGTAAATTGTGTCTTACTTTCTTGTCTTAGGCTATCATTTTGTATCAGTTATGATTGCCAGAGTCTGGGTAAAGCAAAATCACTAGAGAGCAAAAAGGCAAGAGACACAAGCAGTGAGACCAGCTGTTGTAAGGCCCGATGATCTGAACCTCTTTGTTTGATGGAAGAACCAAAAGCAAAATGTGTGCGAAACTAACTGTGAATGCAGACAAAAATGTTTATTCAATCAGAAAAATTCAGTAACATTTTATTTTGTTTGAGCCTTAGTTGTTTATGCTTAATTCTTTGGTGCCAATATCAAAACCTTTCATTTCATTAAAGATAAATTGGGACTGGGGTGGTGTTGTCCCCCTCTGGAATCTGGCTGTCCAACCCTGGTGACCTTCTACCAGACTCATTTTATGATGGGTAATTGGATTGTCATCATTAATGGAAGAAGACATTTTGTCCGGCGAGGTGGGACCTAAATTCAAAGTTGTTTGTCGGCCTTCAATAAAACCAATTGTTTTTTAACATTTACAGCATGAAATGCAAAAAGCAAATTAGATCCTGATTATATTCAACCCATATTCAAGTTTCTGTGGTCTAATATCACTCTCAGCACAGTTTAGACTTTAGATTGCACTAATCTCTCTCGTCCTTATATACAAGTCAATCCATATTACGCTTCAGGGCACGCTTAACTGTGATGGTGAATAGCTACTAGGTGCAGAGAAGCATTATTGCTATGATAGCCTGTGCCTTCTGTAATACAGTTTGTAAAAGTCTCTATTTCTCGACAGTCCACTCTGAGCAAATACAACCAAACTGGACTTGAGCAAACATGTTTCCCTCCCAACATTCCAGTCAAACAAACTGAGTTGGTCAAATGTTGGCATTTGATTTTAACCACTGCGAGGTTTGATTGCTGGCGCCTGAAATGATTTTAGCCAGTGTTATTGGCACCAGGCTCAGCATCCAAACAGCCTTTGGAATGTGCATTGAGTATAGCACCGGCCCTCTGCATTATTCATCAAAGCTGCCTCTGGAAAAAAAAAAAAAAGATTAAACCAGTGAGCTTAAGCACTTCCATAAACAAGGATATGATCGTCTTTAATAATAAAAAGCTCTCAAATGGATGTTACATAAGCAAAGAAGAAATCCTTTGCCAGGCAAAAAGTGAGGAGGCTTGCATCTTAGAGGTGGCATGACATCATCAGCTGAAAAGCAACCAAAACCTGCTGGTCCCTTAATATTGTAGCTATTGTGTTGCGACTGGAATGGTATTACCTTAATTATTCAGTCTTTATGTGCAATGCAAATGACTGTGCTGATGCATTTGAGCAAACTGCACCTCGGCTGCTGCATACCGACCCTCCTCCTCATAATAATCTAACCTTGCGCAGTATGACTAATAAACTTGGCTGAATCACTGTGATCTGTGCAGTAATATCTGAGAACACAGTGTCTCTCTCTTTCTCTCTCTCTCCTTCGTCAGTCTCTCAGCCTCGTACCCTTACTCGAGTTCAACCTTTCTTATTGCAAAACACACACATGTGACCTTCCACGCAGCCCCCTGGCTAAGGTCCAACATATGAGCCTGGGCTGTCATTGACATTCTCTTGCATCATCGCCACGCGCTCAAAATGACACCGTGACCTGGCGGGCACACATTTGTGATCAAGTGACATCACAAGGAGAGGCTACAGTATGACCGTGTGATAACAGCCTGTCTCCCGCTCAGGCCGTCACTGCAGTGTGCTGCAGCTGATGGACTTGGATCCTTGTGACTAATTTTGGAGTCCGGCTGGGTACAAATAACATTCAGTTTTATTCAGTCTGTGTGGAGTCCTCTGTTGCTGCAGGTCTCCGGTCTGTGTCTAATACAAGTAGGAAAATGACTTGCATTACATGGTGGCACATCATGCTACAGTTCTCTCTCTGTCTGGGTCTTTTCAGGTCAGGAACACTTTGGATCAGGTCTAATTATTGTTAGATCTATTCAACTCAAGGTCTGACTATGCTTAGGTCCTTTTTCTAGATGAACTGAAATACTGAAGAGATGGAGTTTGTGGTCTGTGTCTATTGTCCTGTATAGAGTTGAAGGTAACACTCACACAGATACATCAGAGTGAAAGTCTTTTAATAGACTTTTTTAATGCAAAAATGTTTTTTTTAGCCTGACCTACTTTCTGCACTTGTCATGGCAGGAATAAAACTTAGTTGTCTTGATGAGTGAAATGCAACAAGCCCAATTCATCATTCACCATTTTGCTAATCTGACGCCACGATCACCCCCTCTATACATAGGGACTGGTTAGCTTTACTCTACAACATCATCACCTGCATTTGCTCCTGATAAAATGACTCTGGGGGGCTTTGTTGCTTAATGTAACATACTGATTTACTGAATGGAAACAGGTCATTTGGGGCACTTGCTGAAATGATTGATGCTGCTGTTGTTTTTGTGAGGTCGGTCTCGTAAAACAGTCAACTGTAGGCCTCAGAGGCTCACAGCCGAACTGAGACAAGTCGTGAAAGTTGGCTTCATTGAGTCCACAGAAGCATGTCTTTTAGATTTTAATTATTTCCCACATTCTGATGCATTCTGGCCTGCTGAGGTTGGACAGTGAGGAATCTGGTATTTCTGCCTCTGCCGCCACGGTGTGATTGTTGAATATCAGAGCAAAATGCCAGCTCTAGAAAGAAGCCTATCCCCTTTGATTCAAGCTGACACCAACACCTGACATTTAAAGATGATGTTTTAGATATTAAGCTCCGTTGCAGCTGCACTGGGAAGATACGGGTATGACACAGTGTCGCCTACATTTCCGCACCATACAAAACCCACTCATCTGACAATCCAAACTAAAACTTTGCCTCTAATAAGACTGATACCCATTATGCTGGCATTTTTCCTTCTGTTTTTACGACTATCCATTCAGGGTATGAAGAGCGCCATAAGGACCAAATGGGTTTTGACTAATGTGAATGAACGCTGGCGCAAAACACGAATTGCGACTGCAGCCCTTACTGCAGATCCATCAAACGCCCCCGAAGCCACCTCCAGCCTGCAGCCCGCTTGTCCCTCTCAGCCTCCTGCCAGTGACTGCTTCGCTTCGGTTCGGCCCCTGCTGCAAGCCCCTAAGTGCTCCCTTGTGTGAGTCAGTCGCCTCCCACGTCCCGACACACGGCCTAAACCCCTCTAAAACACTGAGACTCTTTTTTTTTTCCTTAATGGAAACAAAACAGTTGGCGTAGAGGCATCTCAACAAACTATTTATTATTTGTCCTGGTCGCCCATTCACCATACTTGCCAACCCAAGTGACACCCCGGACCAGCCAGCCCCCTATTAAAAACTGTGTCTATTTGACTTGAACTCTATTCCAACCTCCTCCTCCTCAGCTTGATGCCAGTGGCCTGTTTAATTCCTGCTTGGTGCCATTTCTGCACAGTGGTCCCCTATTGCCCAGCTATGAATCCCTCCTCCCAGCTCCGCTGCCATGCCTCCCATCCCCCCTTTCTTCTCCCTTCCCCCACCCCCCTCTTCCTTCCTCTGAACCCCCTTTGCCAGTGGCCCTGCAAATCTCCGGAGGCAGGCAGTGCCAAACGTTCCAGCTGTTTAAACAGGTCAGTGGTCGGTGCCGTGTGCCAGCAGGGGGGTAGCTTTGCCATTGTGGTGCCCTACATCGCTGGTCTGCGCTAACCCCCCTGAATCCGCCGTCCCCCAGGGGAGCTGCAGGACCCAAACTGTACTGGTACTCGGCTGAGAGATGCTGGATTTACATGCATTTTACCGCTTCAACCTCTTTTTTGTTTCAGACTTTTATATTTTTGAAAAGGGTTTCAGTGCCTGATGAAAAGATCAGAGCTGTGTCACAAAGGCACGAAAATATACTAATTTAAGCTGGCAGAGTAAAAGCACTGAGTGTGCAGAACCTGAGGACAGCCCGCTCTTTCCATGAACCAGAATCATTCAGGTGAAGGCTGTGAACCTTCATCGATTTCACCTTTTAAATCCACTACAGTCATTCAGGGGCGATGTCTATACATAGATGAAGGGAAGCAGGAGAGACGTTTATGCAAGATTTAGGCCTCTGGAAAACTGAGACGTGGTTCTGCAAAAATAGTGTGCGACTCATTAAAAAGCAGGGCATTTTTGTTTGCAAAGTCATGTCAAAACAGTGTAAGACTGAGGGAATGTCTGAGCCCTGCATTTATTCCACTTTCTGTCCCATTAAGTTCAACACTTTAAAAAATCCAATACACAAAATAATTGACAAAATAACCTGGACCTTTGCTGGCTAGCAAACACAGCATTTTATACCAATTCTGAAGGAGGATAATGAGTGTTTTCTTTACATTTCTGATTAAAAAAAAGGAGAAAATGATTGTTTCATCTCTGAAAGGTCAAAGTAAAAGTCACTTTTTACACGTGAACCACAAAGTCACAGCAGAGAATATAAAAAAAAAAGAAAGCAATGTCCTGAAAACATAAGAAATAAAAGGCTTTAATCATGTGGACACGTGGAAGTCGGTTTGATCAGAGCAGTTCCACTGCAGGTCGATGTCGAATAAATGTTAACTAAAGCACAATCTTTGAACGTATGTAAGATCAGTCCATTTAGATGCTATCAGCCCAGTCTTTTTATTGTAGAGTAACAGTCGCTCATTAAAAGAAGGCCTGATGCCCCCAGGGGCTTTCTTTTTTTCTTTGAGTAGTGAAAACACTCCCATGAAGCAAGGCATATATATATAAAAAATGAAATTGAGATGAAAAAGATGAAGAAAACCATACATGTCTGAACATCTGTTGCACAGCTGTAACAATAGGATGCTATGTGTACCATAAATAGATTTATTTTCCTTTTTCTGTATTTCCCTGCCCATACAAAGTACGTTCTCTCAGGGAAATGCACGCAAGGACTGTACAGCAAACATGTTTTTCCATGAAAATTTTGCAGCAACCCCTGCAGGCCAATTAGTACAGAGCACAAAGGAAAATCCATGTTTTACTCATAATAAGATCTTTCCTTTTTATTGTGACATCTCTTTCCTGCTATAAAAAGGAGAAAATTAAATCTTTTGTTGTTATATCAAACTTCTTTCCCATAATGAACATCTCTAGACAACTTTTCTCATGGTAAGATCTTTTCACATTCTTTTTGTTTTATTTTAATGGCATGTTTTGTTTTCAGTACTAATCATTTTCAGTCATATTCTGCAACTTTGGTTTTCATCACTTTCCCTGTTAAATGACCTTCTCTGTTGTTCTGAGAACTACTAATGTCATAGGATGACAATGCATAAGTTACATCAGGCTATGGCTGCACTGACTGGTTGATGTCTCTGGGGAAATCTTTATTGATTCTAAAAGGTTAAATAATACCTGCTTTGTTAGTTAACCAAGTCATTTTAGTGCCTAAACAAGACTTGAATGCGGCATTGATTTTCTTTTTCACTACAGAACAAGAACAAGAAAAGTACATAACATCTGACATATTGTCACCTTCTACAGCTGCTTGATGTGCACCAAACTCACAGGCAACAAAATCAAAACAAGAGCCTTGAAGAAAGAAAAAAAAAAACCCTATAGAGAAAAGAGCGTAATCGAAAAAGATAAAATGAACATAAACATTTTTGATAAGCACAGCTTTCACCACATAAATGGCAAATTTGGAAAAAACAGAAAAACACACACACACAACTAGTCTTTGTCATTTTGGTGTTAGAAAACATAAGGAGAAGAAGAAAAAGCACTTTCTAATGTCGTGGAGGGAGGCACTTAGTGCTAATGATAGGTCTGCCCCGTATATATTGTAAGAGATAGTTCATTGAAATTAGAATCTAATTTAGACATGCTCTAGATCTGTCAGAGTGAGAACTGAGATGTATTAAATCTAGCTCAGTAAGCCCACAACTCCATGTGAGCTGAATATGAATTAAGCATATTTGAAGTCGACGAGTGACTCCTCATTGAGTATATGGGTGGGTGGCTTCTCTCTCCATCTCTCTCTCTCTCTCTCTCTCTCTCTCTCTCACACACACACACACACACACACACACACACTCCTTCTCTCTCATGCTCTCTTTCATATCTCTGCATGTGGCAAACACATTTCGCCCACAGACGCAGCTGACCAGCCACCTCTTTCCCCCCTCGTGGACCTGAGCCGCTCGCCCACAGACATTCCACATCAAAGTTAATTTCCGGACTTGTTCAGATGATCAAGCAGTATGCGAGCGAGGTCTTGGCTCTGCTGACCCGCGTGATGAGGCCTACCGCTGTGCATGGCGGACAGTGACACCGGCGCGAGCCATCAGTGCGGTGGGCGTGTGCATGTGCATGTTTGCGTTTGCGCTTTCCTTCTTTCTTTTTTTTTTTTTGCTTAAAACCTGACTTGATGCCTTCATCGATGTTAAGCATGATGGTCTCGCTCCTGCGGGCCAAAGCGTGAGATTGGTTCACACAATTGCAATCAATACGCTGCCCGCGCACTCCGTCCAACCTACATATGTGGTAATGATCACTCATGGTGGGCGGTGACGGCTGTTTCGGCCTCGGCACAGCATTTTAATTGGCTGTTTTAGCTGTCAAGGAGTGCAGGGACCTTTTGATTTGGCCAGACTTTGACACAGTGAGCCTTAATTGGCCTGCGGACAACACACGAGGGTAACACATTACTTGAAGTGCTCATGCATGAGCTACTGTAATTTATTACGGAGACGTTGCAATCTGAAATGCCATTAAACTCAAAATGCCATTAAACTTTAAAATAAATGAGGAACTGATTGTGTTATGAGGCTCTTAGGTACTCATCGCTAAGTCCTGTACGTCTTTTGCTTATGATATAAATCATTTTGTTCATTATACAACCACTGAACAGAGCGAGAGGGAGGAAAAACTGTGAGAAAAACAGAGGAGGAAACAGGAGGCAGACTGAGAGTAAACAGCTTCTGCAGAAGTTTGCCCGTGGCAAAGAACAGCCGAGTCTCCTCCAATAATACAAATGCACACGTCAGCGAGCCACAGACGACCTCCGCTAGGAGTTACCTGAATGCAACTTGTTGACAGGAAATGACCTCACCTGTGGAACACACATCACTGAGGAAATGGCAGCTGGCTAAAGCCTCCTCGTGTTATTTTTTTCAAAGTCTAGATGGGGGAAAGAGAGAAAACCCGGAGGCACAAAGAGAACCTGGAAAGTTCCGTCTGTCACAGCTCTTCTGTTGAAGCCATTACCCGTGTGAGGCCAATAAACAACAGATTTCATCTCGGCTGAAAATTTTCTCCCTCCCTGCTTGGCAGGTCTTTACTGGGATAAATGGGCATATACAGTATATGGCTTGTATGTACTGTACTGTACTGTCATAGACCTGACACCTAAATGTACAGTGAAAAGCACAAATCATTCTTTAATTATAACTTTTGTGCTTCATTTCAACCACTACAACCACTTCGTAGGTGGTAACTCTCTGTGCTGGCAGGAAAATGGCTCTGAAATGTCACCCCCATCACCCATCCACCCCCATAATTTTCTTCTCAATCTCTCATTGTAAACTCGCTGTCTTTATTTCTATTTTCTTGAGAAACATCGTCCCATTTTATCTCATAAATAAATCAAAAGCTATCTCATAAATAGTTCATGCTCAAAAACAGTCCTGCTTTCTCCCAGCATCCTTTGAGAATAATAAAATGCCTTGCGATGCTGGAAAAACGCCTTGAGTCACAGTTCTGCCCCCGCCCCCCTCCTTTTAGACTTCAACATAAGCCTGCAATCAATTTCCTTTAGCAATCAATTTCCATTACATGCCATTAAATCTCCCTGGCCGCGGGTTTGTGTGGTGGCCTGTCTCGGTGTGTGCGCCGCATAATCTCCCTGGCCGCGGGTTTGTGTGGTGGCCTGTCTCATGTTAAGGAATTGTCAGGCTGTGTGACAGTGTAGCCTGGGAGCAGTGCAATAAGGAAACAAGCCAATTTCCATGTGAAATTACATCAAGGCCCAAGTCTCTCCCCGAAGTGATTTAGAATGCACCTTTTGTAAAAGCATCTTTTTTTTTTTTTTTGCAACTAATTAACCAGAGTAATTTAGCCACAAAATTGATTTTTGCTCACTAAGCAAGAGCCTAATTTTCCATCATAACATCTGAAATTATCACCAGTCCCTTCCCACCTCCTTATCTCTCAGCAGTGGATCTCTGAAGTGTCCTTGATGGCATTTCTACAAACCAGAGATAGGAGAGGCAGAAAAAGGGGGGGAATATCATCAAGGCTACAGACGCATGCTCACTATAAATTATGTGGTCCCTTCCCACCTCCTTATCTCTGAGAGGAGCTATAAATCTTAAGCGGAATCTGAAACTCTAACAACGGTGTTAAACACTGTAGGAGAGGCTTTTTTTAAATGACTTTTTAACCAGATTAAAAAAAAAGAAAAAAAAAAGACGCTAAAAAAATTAAGGAATCTCAAGGAAGTGATAAGGAATTTCTCTCTCCCATCCCTCGCTCCATACTACTGTGTGAATTACATTAACACTAGTTTAGTGCTGATTTTCACATCTCCAGCTAAGGCACTAAGTGAGCACTAATTAGTAGAGCGAAGGTTAAGTAACACGTCATCTTAATGACAGATGACGGTGTGGAGGAGCGTTTTAAGCACAGTTTGCTAATTGATAGATATTTCAGTTGCTGACACAGGCTGCAGAGGTCAGTCATTTAGGGATCCTGAATCAGCTGTAAGAACTTCTTCAGGGTGAAGCTGAATTATTTCACTTTCCTTTTATTCACGCACAATTTTTTTTTGTTATTCCAGAACAAATAGAGATGTGGTGTAGGAATGAGAGGGGATAGCTTACTTTCATTTCAAACTTATCTTTACAGTTCTGTCTCTAAAAGGTATTCATCAAAAGACATTATGTCAAACCATGAGGAAATAAAAGCTGCCCACTCTTATAATAGGGCCTTAAGCTTTTTTTTTGCAGGGGGATTATTTCAGGCATTCTGTCTTTCTTCTTAAAAAAGAAAAAAAAAAAGCCCTATGCGCTGCAATCACAGCACCAGCACCAGACCACCACCTTTAGATTTTTGACCATTTCAAACCGGCACCACATCTGTTGCTTGGTTTCCTCTCCGCGAAGACCTCATCTCTTAAAACAGGTTTTTGTAAATATAACCGAAAAACAGTTCCGGGATGGTCTGATTTAACGTTCACAAAGACCGGCCAAATAAGGAAACAAGCCTACCTGCCATTTCTGTTGCCGTTTTGCAAAAGAGCCAAAGGAGTTGTTTAAAAAGATAGGTGGGTCGGTGATATCGCTTTCTCACATCAAAGTACTTGTCCTGTGCTTTTTAAAATCGACTATCACCATGATGAAAAGCCTCAGTAAATGAAGCCAGACCCACTACAACAAAACAGTCTCGTCTCGCCAAAGTTAACATTCTTCTACAATTCAACCCACAGCAGAAGTTTGAGCAATGTTTTTGAGTCTCAAGGTTTGTTTTATTCCAGGACATGACGACTACAATGTTCTTGGTGTGATCAGGATTGGAAGCTACGCTTGTTGAATGTTCTCTTTTAAACCATTAATTTTTGTAGGATTTCTGGCATGTGCATTGGACCACCTTCACGTGTTTAAAGCCAACAAACAACACCTGCGCCCACCGAGCAAGGTATAAAAACACCCAACTACGCATTAGTGTCCACATGCTTAGCACTAAAAAGCATTAAATCCTCCAGTACCCTTGCTAGCCCTTGCCCTATGCCAAAACAGGGAAAGTCCCTTTGTTTGCTTAAAACAGATTTTGCCCAGAAAGTGCCACCTCTCAAACAAGGGGACACTATAAATTACCTTGTGGAAAGCCGGCCAAGTCAAACTAATTCCTGGAGCTCTTCCTCGGCAGTTTGTTCACGGGGCTCGGATCTGCCGGGCCGAGCCAAAGAAAACAGGCATCCAGAAAAACACTGCCAATTACCTGTCACTGATTCACGGCGGCAAACAATACCCCACCAACACTGGAGATGATCTCAGGGTACGGCGATACTGTCCAAGCCCTGTATTTATTAGGCATTCCAGCAAATCGTCCTCCTTATCTCTCAGGCGGAACTTTATGTGAGTCAAAAACAGTTTGACAGCTATAAACGCATTTGAGTAGAATTACAGCCTGTACTGATATACAGTAACCAAGTAACACTCCGCCTGAGAACACAGGCTCTGAAGCTTCATGTCAGATATTTTCTTGATGGGGCCCATTCCTCCCCTACTGTAAACTCAGCAGATCACATCTCCTGTGTGTTGCTCCTTTGATGGCGCCAGCAGGTGGAAACCCACCGGGATGCTGAGTGTGCACTACAGTGTACAGAGACTGCTGCTGCTGCTGGATTGCAGAAGCAGGGTTGACTTGACTCGCTGGGTTGGGAGATGGTGGGGGAATATAACACACAGCCTGCCAAACCAACGGGGGCGGGGGGGGGTCCTCTCTGGAAACATGGGAGGTATGGTGAACAGCTGGACATGGTGGAGAACTTCAGTACTGACTTGGGAGGGAAACTGGAAAATGTGCAGACGCATGTACTCAAAAAGTGGCCAGAGATAGAAAAACTTGCAAAAAGAAATCCAACGATTAATCTATGGAAATCCAACGATTTAATTGAACATAAACTCAACTTTTACAAAATTGAAAGGAAATAATTAAGCAATTTTATAAATCTTAAGCAAAAAAGCCAAGTGTTATCTGGTTCCAGCTTGTAAAATATGCTGCTTTTCTCTCTTTAATGAAGTCAAAATGTATATGCTGCTTTTCTCTCTGAAACGTATAAAGGTCACTTGTGCCTGGAAGGGCCCAAGCTCCCTCTAAACCACCCCTACAATTCTCCTTCGATATTATTATTATTATCATTATTTATTAAAACCTTAGTAAACCTAAAAAATGAACAGATATTATTATTATTATCATTATTTATTAAAACCTTAGTTAATTTAACAAAAAAATATAAATCACTCTAAGACTAATAAAAGTTAATTTAACAAAAAAATATAAATCACTAATAGTTAAACACTGCATTACGTTTAATACACACTGTCACTTTTTTTAATTTTGCATACAAACAGTACTGCTATTTATACATGTTCTATACATTTTGTTACACAGATTAAAAAAAAAGAAAATGTCTAGGTTTTTCTTCTTCTTTTTTCTTTTTATTCTTTTTATCTCTTTGTATTGTTATGCTGCTGCTAATGCTGGCTTTCCCAGCTAGTAATCTATCTATCTATCTATCTTATATGAATATATATAATATGGGAATTATCCTATTTGACTCCACATTCTGGTTGGTTGGTTAAAGCTGCATTAGAGAGAGAAAGTTCAGTTTACCCAATTATGCATTATGTGAACATTTATTGTGTCATTTCTGATACTGTGCCAGCACAGAGGCACAGTATGTGTCCCCACTGACAGTTCTAATAATAATACTACTACTTCCACTACTCTAATAATAATAAGTCATGTATGTAACTGTGCGTAGTTGCATTGCATTGTGTTAAAACTAACTGTGCTTTGTATACCACTGTAACTTTGGCCTCTAGAAATTTATATCGACATTGTTATGACTTTCTGTCACTGTGCAGACAAAGATTATATGATCAATAATACCCTCCTAAGGGTCGGTGTTTTTGGTGATTTAGCAAAAAGCAAGAAGTTAATGATCACTGTGGGAGAGGCCATATTTTATTTTGAAGCGGTTTTGTTAAAACTTCTCTGGCTGATGTGCCTTTTGCAAAAGTAAAGCCGCAGGAAAATCTTTTACTAAAAATAACCTGCCTCATCAGCCTAAATCGCAAAATAAGAGCTGCAACAGCGAAAGCGCTTACTCTCCGCCATAAATGAAACCCAATTAGTCATAAACCCAAATTAAATTCTGACGTGTGGCGTGGTCAGTGGTGGGCAATCCAGGCGTGGTCACTGGAGCATTGGAGAACACAAAACTTCCTCGTTATAGCGGAGAATAGCGGAGAAGGGTGCTGGTGTGTGACGCTTCGTGAAACTAATTTGGTCCTAACCTCTAATTTAGTCCTAACCTCTAATTTAGTCCTAATAAGCCACTGAGAATATAAAATGCTGGTCATGTGACTCTTAGGTTAGGATTTCCAACATGCTGTTTGAAAGATTTTTGTTTTTTGCTGCCTCTCAGGCTTTCCAAAGTGCAGAGATGTCTTTACAAGGCTTTCACTGCTTTTTTTTTTATTACTATTCTTAGTTGTGACAAACTTTCCACAAGGTAAGAGTCCTCTGCTACATTCTGCCACTTTCGTGTGACCTCTACGCTCAGCCTGAGTTGAGGTCATTTTTTGACAGTTTATTAAAAGAAAAAAGCCTGAGGAAGCGACTGCTTGGGGAAAAAAAAGAAAGAATCCACTCTTTTTGAGCATAAACAATAAATGTCCTTTATACAGAATAAGGACGTTTTCTTTGGTCTATATCAGGCTCAGTGCTAAAAAATGATGACATTCACATGTTAAAGCCTCATCTGCCTACGCTGCAGAGGTGACAGTCAGTTTAGGGATCAAGCTAAAGAGGGCTTTTGTTCACTTAAGAACTGAAATATAGACCTCGGGTTGCAATATGTAATATTGATTTTCAAATGATGTTATCGTGGCTATATGCTGCAAAAACGGCCCTTCATTTGGTGCTCGAGTTGCAGTAGCAGCAGCAGAAGCAGAAGAAGAAGAAGAAGAAAGCCACTGTCAAAGCCCAGCTTGAGACTTTCCATTATTGGCTGTAAAGGAAACCCTCAGGTTCTGCCTTTCACCTCTGATTGATATTTGGTCTTGACCGGGGTATAGCAGAGGTGGGTGGTGACAAATGGCAAATACAAGGGCTGAGGCAGAAAAAAAGAGGTGATAAAAAAAAAAAAGACATAAATCTTAAAATACTGAGACTATAATAAGAAAAATGCCTTACCATTTTAGATTTTATTTTTGCATTATCCGGTTTATTTTGGTCAGTTGTCATCACATGAACAGTGTGTATAGACCTTCCCTCAAATCCTAATAAATGGGGAGGGAAATTATGGCTTGATGTGACTGATGAAGACTGTGAGATACAGTTGTACTCTACAAATGCTAGTAAATAGCGATAATTCATTCATACTAAATCAAGTATAATAGCTTTTCCCAAACCTTTCCATGTTCACCCACCATGTTTCTTCCTTCAATGAGATGTCACCAGCAGAATAAGTAATTAAAGCTGAAATCCTAAATAAACTAAATATATTTAAATAAGGCTGTCTCTTTCTATTATTTCAATATGGCACAATGACTAACATTAACATTAAAAAATTGAGCACCCAGATCATCATTAAATGTGCCAGATTTAGCCATATGGGCTCATTTTCATCTGTTTTCAGATCTGGAGAAAAGGTTGAAAGCAATGTTTTTTAGTCCTTCAGTTCCCGTCGCACTACTGAATATAGTTTGACTGTTTGCCCTTTCTTGCTTGTGAGGTTAAACATAATTTTATCTTAAAGCCACTACGATCAATATTATTACATTACAAATGGTCAAATGATTATGTGTATGTAAAGGGGTCCTTAGTCTCCTTGGTTGGACAGAGCTTTTTAGCATCCTTTAACTCGTTTTTCTATTTATGGCCCACAGTTTTTCAGTTTTTCTGGAATAGCTAAAGAGCCAGATATTTCCCCCGGACAGGTAGAGACCAAAATAAAGCTAACAGAGGGGCGCATATTAATTCCATTGTGCGGCCAGAAGCACCACTAACCAAATGAACAGTAATGTTGCCTCTGAAACTGCTGGGTGAGAAAAAAAGTTTGCCGCATCAACTTAAAAAGTGATAATATGTCAGTGTTGTGATTATAGTTTCCTTTTTTTTCCAAATGCCGCTAATGCCGCTTCCAAATGCCGCTGAGTAGTCTGTCATCAGTGGGCAAATGCTTCCGTTAGACTCATTCATAACTTAATAAATGTAGTAATGGGAATACTATTAAAAAAGCCAAGTAATTATCTATTAAAAAAGCTCCATCACCCACACTGTTATGCAGGTTTGCACATTCAATATGCATCCATCACCCACACTGTTAATGAGCAGGTTTGCACATTCTTGGCAGGCTGAACTCACAGAACTGCATTGTGTCAGCTTTAATGCCTCCCTCCCCCGCAATTTTACCAGGCGTGAACTCAATTGTGAAATTGTGTCACTGAAGCCTGCCAAGTGCCCTGGAAGGGGCCAAGGTTCCCATTGGCAATTTTACCATCCGGTGCATTGTGAGGGTGTGAATCATTGTGAGAGATGAGAACGCCGTGCCAAGAGCAAGTGCTGCGGTTTTAAATTGGCCGGTCATTGTGAGGGTGTGAGGACACGCCGTGCACCATATAAGCGGTTTTAAATTAAAACGGGCCCGAGGGTCAGACCACCTGCCAAGGACTGTGCGTAGTTCTTACAGGCAACACGTGCTAATATGAATCTTATGGTTGCAACACAATCAAGAACCTTTAGAAAGTTCGCTATGCCGGGCTGTCATGGATAATTCTGTCTTTAAGAGATGAAGAAGACGAATTCAAATCACAGCAGACCAACAGATTAATGACGAGCTTCATTTTTTTTATAGGTATGTTCTCCAATAAAATGACAAAATATCAAAGGTAATGATATAAAAAAATTATAAACCTCATCAAGTGCCTGCTGATTACATAGTGAATCAAATTTACAAGGCAAAAAAAAAAAGGGATTACTTTCTCAATCCACTCAGCGCGTCGTCTTCTCTTTTCCACCAGCACCTTGGCCAGATTAATTATCTTCCATCAATTAAAGGAGCAATTATATTCCAACCTCCTTCATATGCTAATGAGTCAACTCGGGGATGGAAGAGGAAATTGGTAATGGACACCAAATGGTGCTGGCAGGAGATATACTTTGCAGAATAGAGGTGTAAAAGCCGGAGAGGTAAACAGTTTATTAGGATTAACAAGGACATTGATGCCCTGTTAACGTTTTAGCGTTCATCAGATGAGTTCATACTGTGAATGATTTAATACTAAGCAGATATTTGAATTTATCCAAACTCCACCGCTGCTGTTCTCACCGCCGCCGCCGAAACAAATGCCACATTTATTTTTTCTCAGCAAAACTAAAGTCATCCAGCAAAACTCGTCATCCAGTCGCTCCTGGAGAACAATAGACTAGACTGAAGTATAACAAATCAATATGTCTCAGCTTTAACAGCATTCATCATGGTAACAGGGTTGCATATATTATAGGTAGTGACATCCAAGATGTGCCAGGTCAGGATGCAAAAAACAATGATTCCACTACTGAAAACAGAGCAAACAAAAGTTTACCCTGAAGCCTCTGATGCCAGTACTGTGGGTGATGGGGGGAAGAAGCTGGCTGTGTTTCTTAACACGATGACTTTACTTACTCAGCACTTCTGCGTTTTGATCATTTCACTCTGTTAGCTCGCTAACACAGCATGGTAAGGCACCAGTGCCTCACTGCAAAGACTAGTTCACATGCTAAAATAGAAGAGTCAGATAGAAAGTAGCATTAAAAGTGACCGTGAGCTGCATATTAAGATGCATATGCTGCTAAATAATGCTGCTCTATTTTATTTCTATATATCTGTTTATGATGTATTTAAATTATTAGCACATGGATAGTTCTCCCAAAGTTCCCATTTACAACGATGATGGTACCTGTCTACCAAAGTACAATTATGAAACAAAGAGGAACCCTTAACATCAACATATTCAACCATGTTGAAATGTGTCTTCACTTATAAAGTTGTATTATAAAAATATATTTAATTTATCATGGCTACATATAGTGATACACATCTTTAATGTCATGGAAACTTTATTGTAATATTTTTCTTCTTTATTGCATTTACCAAACTTTGTCTTTACTTGTCACGTTCCTAAAAAAAACTTGGTATGAAGGCCAAGAATAGTCTTGTTCTCTACTTAACATTTGCATCGTGTACATGCATTTCTCGTATCCTTTATATCTGCACCCGCAGAAAAAGCCTCTAGCTTACAGGGAAAAAACACTACCAGAGGAAAGGTTCCCACATTCAAAGCGGTCTTAAGCTGAGGAAGCAAAATGTTCCCTTCATCCCGACCAGTCAAGTCGCAGTGCAATAATATTAAATAGTAAGCAAGGCACTGAAATAGAAATGGTGCTATCCAGCAAGGAATGGTGCCTGTGGAGGAATTGGTTTTGATGTGCTAGACTGAGACACTGTGGAGGAATTGGTTTTCGAAACGAATGCTGCAACAAGAACCGCTTTAAGGCACAAAGCCACGGCGGCATCGATAAGGCACAAAGCCACGGCTGTTTATTCAAAAGCTCGACCTAAAGGACGTGAAAAATAGCGGGCGAGTGAATCAGTCGTTTAAGGAGGGAGGCAGAGACATTTTATGTGGGGAGATATTTTCATGATTGTTTTCAGCCTCTGGCTTTCTTTTTTTTTTTTGTGGTTATTTACACGCTCACTGTGAAAAAACACGGCCCTTACCTCTGTCAACCAAACACACCTCAACCAAACACATTGCGTGCTGGTTCACAATGAGAAAAGCAGGTTAACACATCAGTCCCAGCTCATTAGCTACACTGACAGTCTATTTTACACACAAAGTTGCTGCTCCCCTGTATATCTATTTCATCACCGCTCCTTTATTCTGCCGTGTTTAATCTTGACATCAAACGGTGCACCTTACAATGTTTTTACAAAGAAGTCATAAAACCCCAAATTTCATTTAAAAATGAATCCTGCTTCCAATTACGCAGCGAGGGAGCTCATTATGATTTTAGCGGTGCTCATTATAATCAAATGGAATCTGACCTTTTGTCCCATTGCCCTGCTGTGAGAGGGCCTGTGGTCTGTTGATAAAGAGGGGAGTGACAAGGGTTTTGATGATGAATTGGAATTATCTGTGGGAGGTTGATGATAATATTACATAAAGGTTCATGTATACTTATTCTAGATGAGAAAAGAAAGTGTGCAGAAGGAAAGGTCAGCTCTGAGCAGCAGATCTCTGGGTGGAATACTTAAAGCGCTTTTCCTCCGCGGGCATGTAATGAAATGTGATGTAACGTGCGGAAGCTAAAACGCTTGTTGAAGATCGTAGTTCTCTTTTAAAGCCAGCATTAATTGCTAGTCTGTGAGGATTTCTGGCATGTGCATTGGACACCGACCTTCACGTGTTTAAAGCCAACAAACAACACCTGCGCCCACCGAGCAAGGTATAAAAACACCCAACATCTACGCAGCTCTAAGTGTCCACATGCTTAGCACTAAAAACGCATTAAATCCTCCAGTCCACCCTTGCTAGCCCTGTGCCCTAAATTGCGACAAAACGCCAAGGGAGATAGTCCCTTTGTTTGCTTAAAACAGCATTTGTGCCCAGAAAGTGCCACCTCATCAAACAAGGGGACACTGATCAAAGTCATTTCACCTTGTGGAAAGCCGGCCAAGTCAAACTAATTCCTGGAGCTCTTCCTCGGCAGTTTGTTCACGGGGCTCGGATCTGCCGGGCCGAGCCAAAGAAAACAGGCATCCAGAAAAACACTGCCAATTACCTGTCACTGATTCACGGCGGCAAACAATACCCCACCAACACTGGAGATGATCTCAGGGTACGGCGGGATACGTAGCTTTCCAAGCCTCTGTATTTATTAGGCATTCACAAGCAAATCGTAATGTTGAAATCTCCTTTTTTTTTATGTGAGTCAAAAACATGTTTGACAGCTATAAACGCATTTGAGTAGAATTACAGCCTGTACTGATATACAGTAACCAAGTAACCACTCCAGCCTGAGAACACAGCGCTCTGCACATGCTTCATGCTCAGATATTTTCTCTCCTGTTTCGCCCACTTCCTCCCCTGCTGTAAAGCTCGGCAATCACATCTCCTGTGTGTTGCTCCTTTGATGGCGCCAGCAGGTGGAAACCCACCGGGATGCTGAGTGTGCACTACAGTGTACACACTGCTGCTGCTGCTGGATTGATCACAGAGCAGGGTTGACTTGACTCGCTGGGTTGGGTAGCGATGGTGGGGGAACGCATAACACACAAGCCTGCCAAACCAACGGGGGCGGGGGGGGGTCCTCTCTGGAAACATGGGAGGTATGGTGAACAGCTGGACATGGTGGAGAACTTCAGTACTGACTTGGGAGGTTGAAACGTGGAAAATGTGCAGAGATGAGAAAAAGCAAAAAGCAAAGGCTTTCTTATGGAAATCCAACGATTTAATAGGAACATAAACTCAACTTTTACAAAATTGAAAGGAAATAATTGACAATTTTGATTAATTCATTAAGCAAAAAAGCCAAGTGTTATCTGGTTCCAGCTTGTAAAATATGCTGCTTTTCTCTCTTTAATGAAGTTAAAAACAAAATGTATATTTTTGGGCCGTTTGTTGGCAAGGGTGGCAGGGGCGTATAAAGGTCACTTGTGCTCCACTTGGAAGGGCCCAAGCTCCCTCTAAACCACCCCTACAATTCTCCTTCGATATTATTATTATTATCATTATTTATTAAAACCTTAGTCTAAAAAATGAATCTAAAATGGTTAATTTAACAAAAAAATATAAATCACTCTAAGTACAATAAAAGCTAATACTCTGGTCATAACACACAGTCTATAATGCACTTTATAGGTTTTTTTAATACACACTGTTCACTGTAGCATATCTGTTCACTGCACCTTATATTTATTTTGCACTACAAACAGTACTGCTATTTATACATGTTCTATACATTTTGTTATTGCATTTTATATTGTGTGAAGATGTCTAGGTTTTTCTTCCTTCTTTTTTCTTTTTATCTCTTTGTATTGTTATAATGCTGCTGCTACACGGTAATTTCCCAGCTTGGGATTAATAAAGTATATCTATCTATCTATCTATCTTATATGAATATATATAATATGGGAATTATCCTATTTGACTCCACATTCTGGTTGGTTGGTTAAAGCTGCATTAGAGAGAGAAAGTTCAGTTTACCCAATTATGCATTATGTGAACATTTATTGTGTCATTTCTGATACTGTGCCAGCACAGAGGCACAGTATGTGTCCCCACTGACAGTTCTAATAATAATACTACTACTTCCACTACTACTAATAATAATAAGTCATGTATGTAACTGTGCGTAGTTGCATTGCATTGTGTTAAAACTAACTGTGCTTTGTATACCACTGTAACTTTGGCCTCTAGAAATTTATATCGAGCATTGTTCATGACTTTCTGTCACTGTGCAGACAAAGATTATATGATCAATAATACCCTCCTAAGGGTCGGTGTTTTTGGTGATTTAGCAAAAAGCAAGAAGTTAATGACTCACTGTGGGAGAGGCCATATTTTATTTTGAAGCGGTTTTGTTAAACACTTCTCTGGCTGATGTGCCTTTTGCAAAAGTAAAGCCGCACGAGAAAATCTTTTATCTAAAAATACACCTGCCTCATCAGCCTAAATCGCAAAATAAGAGCTGCAACAGCGAAGAGCGCTTACTCTCCGCCATAAATGAAACCCAATTATGTCATAAACCCAAATTAAATTCTGACGTGTGGCGTGGTCAGTGGTGGGCAATCCACACTGGAGACATTGGAGAACACAAAACTTCCTCGTTACTAGCGGAGAATGAGGGTGCTGGTGTGTGACGCTTCGTGAAACTAATTTGGTCCTAACCTCTAATTTAGTCCTAACCTCTAATTTGGTCCTAAGCCACTGAGAATATAAAATGCTGGTCATGTGACTCTTAGGTTAGGATTTCCAACATGCTGTTTGAAAGATTTTTGTTTTTTGCTGCCTCTCAGGCTTTCCAAAGTGCAGAGATGTCTTTACAAGGCTTTCACTGCTTTTTTTTTTATTACTATTCTTAGTTGTGACAAACTTTCCACAAGGTAAGAGTCCTCTGCTACAATTCTGCCACTTTCGTGTGACCTCTACGTCTCAGCCTGAGTTGAGGTCATTTTTTGACAGTTTATTAAAAGAAAAAAGCCTGAGGAAGCGACTGCTTGGGGAAAAAAAAGAAAGAATCCACTCTTTTTGAGCATAAACAATAAATGTCCTTTATACAGAATTAAGGACGTTTTCTTTGGTCTATATCAGGCTCAGTGCTAAAAAATGATGACATTCAGCATGTTAAAGCCTCAATCTGCACTACAGTCTTATTTTTCTCCTATTGATGTGACATGACCAAGCTAAAGTCACAGGGCTTTTGTTCACTTAAGAACTGAAATATAGACCTCGGGTTGCAATATGTAATATTGATTTTCAAATGATGTTATCGTGGCTATATGCTGCAAAAACGGCCCTTCATTTGGTGCTCGAGTTGCAGTAGCAGCAGCAGAAGCAGAAGAAGAAGAAGAAGAAAGCCACTGTCAAAGCCCAGCTTGAGACTTTCCATTATTGGCTGTAAAGGAAACCCTCAGGTTCTGCCTTTCACCTCTGATTGATATTTGGTCTTGACCGGGGTATAGCAGAGGTGGGTGGTGACAAATGGCAAATACAAGGGCTGAGGCAGAAAAAAAGAGGTGATAAAAAAAAAAAAGACATAAATCTTAAAATACTGAGACTATAATAAGAAAAATGCCTTACCATTTTAGATTTTATTTTTGCATTATCCGGTTTATTTTGGTCAGTTGTCATCACATGAACAGTGTGTATAGACCTTCCCTCAAATCCTAATAAATGGGGAGGGAAATTATGGCTTGATGTGACTGATGAAGACTGTGAGATACAGTTGTACTCTACAAATGCTAGTAAATAGCGATAATTCATTCATACTAAATCAAGTATAATAGCTTTTCCCAAACCTTTCCATGTTCACCCACCATGTTTCTTCCTTCAAAGATGTCACCAGCAGAATAAGTAATTAAAGCTGAAATCCTAAATAAACTAAATATATTTAAATAAGGCTGTCTCTTTCTATTATATTCAATATGGCACAATGACTAACATTAACATTAAAAAATATGAGCACCCAGATACATCATGTAAATGTGCCAGATTTAGCCATATGGGCTCATTTTCATCTGTTTTACAGATCTGGAGAAAAGGTTGAGAGATGCAATGTTTTTTAGTCCTTCAGTTCCCGTCGCACTACTGAATATAGTTTGACTGTTTGCCCTTTCTTGTGAGGTTAAACATAATTTTATCTTAAAGCCACTACGATCAATATTATTACATTACAAATGGATCAAATGATTATGTGTATGTATAAGGGGTCGCTTAGTCTCCTTGGTTGGACAGAGCTTTTTAGCATCCTTTAACTCGTTTTTCTATTTATGGCCCACAGCTTTACAGTTTTTCTGGAGCATTTAGCAGCTAAAGAGCCAGATATTTCCCTCCGGACCAGGTAGAGACCAAAATAAAGCTAACAGAGGGGCGCATATTGGATTTATATCCATTGTGCGGCCAGAAGCACCACTCCAAATGAACAGTAATGTTGCCTCTGAAACTGCTGGGTGAGAAAAAAAGTTTGCCGCATCAACTTAAAAAGTGATAATATGTCAGTGTTGTGATTATAGTTTCCTTTTTTTTTTAATTTCCAAATGCCGCTGAGTAGTCTGTCATCAGTGGGCAAATGCTTCCGTTAGACTCATTATAACTTAATAAATGTAGTAATGGGAATACTATTAAAAAAGCCAAGTAATTATAACAGCTCCATCACCCACACTGTTAATGCAGGTTTGCACATTCAATATGCTATAGTAACTGCAGGGTGAGCTTTACAGTCTGGCAGGCGTGAACTCACAGACATATTGTGTCACTGAATGCCTCCCTCCCCCGCAATTTTACCATCGCGCTATTGTATGTATCATTGTGAGAGATGAGAGCGAGCCTGGCCCAAGTGCCCGTGGAAGGGGCACAAGGTTCCCATTGGCCGGTGCATTGTGAGGGTGTGAGGATCATAACGCCGTGCCAAGAGCGTGTCATATAAGCGGTTTTAAATTAAAACGGGCCCGAGGGTCGAGACCGCCAAGGATCTGTGCGTAGTTCTTACAGGCAACACGTGCTAATATGAATCTTATGGTTGCAACACAATCAAGAACCTTTAGAAAGTTCGCTATGCCGGGCTGTCATGGATAATTCTGTCTTTAAGAGATGAAGAAGACGAATTCAAATCACAGCAGACCAACAGATTAATGACGAGCTTCATTTTTTTTATAGGTATGTTCTCCAATAAAATGACAAAATATCAAAGGTAATGATATAAAAAAATTATAAACCTCATCAAGTGCCTGCTGATTACATAGTGAATCAAATTTACAAGGCAAAAAAAAAAAGGGATTACTTTCTCAATCCACTCAGCGCGTCGTCTTCTCTTTTCCACCAGCACCTTGGCCAGATTAATTATCTTCCATCAATTAAAGGAGCAATTATATTCCAACCTCCTTCATATGCTAATGAGTCAACTCGGGGATGGAAGAGGAAATTGGTAATGGACACCAAATGGTGCTGGCAGGAGATATACTTTGCAGAATAGAGGTGTAAAAGCCGGAGAGGTAAACAGTTTATTAGGATTAACAAGGACATTGATGCCCTGTTAACGTTTTAGCGTTCATCAGATGAGTTCATACTGTGAATGATTTAATACTAAGCAGATATTTGAATTTATCCAAACTCCACCGCTGCTGTTCTCACCGCCGCCGCCGAAACAAATGCCACATTTATTTTTTCTCAGCAAAACTAAAGTCATCCAGTCGCTCCTGGAGAACAATAGACTAGACTGAAGTATAACAAATCAATATGTCTCAGCTTTAACAGCATTCATCATGGTAACAGGGTTGCATATATTATAGGTAGTGACATCCAAGATGTGCCAGGTCAGGATGCAAAAAACAATGATTCCACTACTGAAAACAGAGCAAACAAAAGTTTACCCTGAAGCCTCTGATGCCAGTACTGTGGGTGATGGGGGGAAGAAGCTGGCTGTGTTTCTTAACGATGACTTTACTTACTCAGCACTTCTGCGTTTTGATCATTTCACTCTGTTAGCTCGCTAACACAGCATGGTAAGGCACCAGTGCCTCACTGCAAAGACTAGTTCACATGCTAAAATAGAAGAGTCAGATAGAAAGTAGCATTAAAAGTGACCGTGAGCTGCATATTAAGATGCATATGCTGCTAAATAATGCTGCTCTATTTTATTTCTATATATCTGTTTATGATGTATTTAAATTATTAGCACATGGATAGTTCTCCCAAAGTTCCCATTTACAACGATGATGGTACCTGTCTACCAAAGTACAATTATGAAACAAAGAGGAACCCTTAACATCAACATATTCAACCATGTTGAAATGTGTCTTCACTTATAAAGTTGTATTATAAAAATATATTTAATTTATCATGGCTACATATAGTGATACACATCTTTAATGTCATGGAAACTTTATTGTAATATTTTTCTTCTTTATTGCATTTACCAAACTTTGTCTTTACTTGTCACGTTCCTAAAAAAAACTTGGTATGAAGGCCAAGAATAGTCTTGTTCTCTACTTAACATTTGCATCGTGTACATGCATTTCTCGTATCCTTTATATCTGCACCCGCAGAAAATAGCCTCTAGCTTACAGGGAAAAAACACATACCAGAGGAAAGGTTCCCATCATTCAAGAGCGGTGCTTAAGCTGAGGAAGCAAAATAGTTCCCTTCATTCCCGACCAGTCAAGTCGCAGTGCAATAATATTAAATAGTAAGCAAGGCACTGAAATAGAAATGGTGCTATCCAGCAAGGAGCCATTGTTCACTGTGGAGGAATTGGTTTTGAATGTGCTAGACTGAGACACTGTCGAAACGAATGCTGCAACAAGAACCGCTTTAAGGCACAAAGCCACGGCGGCATCAGATCTGTTTATTCAAAATGCTCAGACCTAAAGGACGTGAAAAATAGCGGGCGAGTGAATCAGTCAGTTTAAGGAGGGAGGCAGAGACATTTTATGTGGGGAGATATTTTCATGATTGTTTTCAGCCTCTGGCTTTCTTTTTTTTTTTTGTGGTTATTTACACGCTCACTGTGAAAAAACACGGCCCTTACCTCTGTCAACCAAACACACCTCATTGCGTGCTGGTTCACAATGAGAAAAGCAGGTTAACAGCATCAGTCCCAGCTCATTAGCTACACTGACAGTCTATTTTACACACCAAAGTTGCTGCTCCCCTGTATATCTATTTCATCACCGCTCCTTTATTCTGCCGTGTTTAATCTATGACATCAAACGGTGCACCTTACAAAGAAGTCATAAAACCCCAAATTTCAT
This sequence comes from Scortum barcoo, assembly GCA_023238725.1. Taxonomy (NCBI): domain Eukaryota; kingdom Metazoa; phylum Chordata; class Actinopteri; order Centrarchiformes; family Terapontidae; genus Scortum; species Scortum barcoo. Next base: position 3,974,076 of record CM041541.1, read on the forward strand.
TTAAAAATGAATCCTGCTTCCAATTACGCAGCGAGGGAGCTCATTATGATTTTAGCGGTGCTCATTATAATCAAATGGAATCTGACCTTTTGTCCCATTGCCCTGCTGTGAGAGGGCCTGTGGTCTGTTGATAAAGAGGGGAGTGACAAGGGTTTTGATGATGAATTGGAATTATCTGTGGGAGGTTGATGATAATATTACATAAAGGTTCATGTATACTTATTCTAGATGAGAAAAGAAAGTGTGCAGAAGGAAAGGTCAGCTCTGAGCAGCAGATCTCTGGGTGGAATACTTAAAGCGCTTTTCCTCCGCGGGCATGTAATGAAATGTGATGTAACGTGCGGCCATCACGGCGGGTTCTGCTTCCGTTCCCACCGTTCTCCACCGGCTTTGGGGATAAATTTCTCTGGAAGTTAACTACCGCATTTCTCAGGAGGTGACGCTAATCGTGATTGGTCACATCAGAAGTACAAGTAAACACTGTGGCAAATACTGGTTTACTACTGCCTCTGTATCAAAAGGACAACATGCACTTTAGAAAAAGGACAAGAGAAGGCTTGTTGGACAACAGAGATACCAAGGACCTTATCTGCTTTTTGTGAGTGGAGAGAAGAACATTCAGAGTGAGCTGCAGGCTGCGACTCAAAATGGACCAGAAGATCTGTCAGTGTTCAAGAATGTCACACACATTCAAATAGATTACAGAAAAATAACAGCTATATGACATATAAACTGTAATTTATATGTATATAATAGAAAATTTGGTGCAATATAAAGCCTACTTCATACATATCTGCCCCAAAACTGCTCACTGTAATGTTATGCGTATATCATAAATGTCCCAATTTCATAAATATTTAGTTAGTACCTATAGAAAGACTAATAAATACACTATTTATGACACTTTTTGCAATGGCTCACTTTTAAAACTGCCTTTTTGGTCTTAGTTTTCCAACTTCACACCTCTTCTCACTGGCCTAGATGGGTATATAATGGGGATAAATGGCTGACAATTTCCAGAACAATTGGACCCCAGAGTGCTTGTTATCATGATTAATTGTGAAAATTAGACAAACTTGAATGTTTTGCAAACACAAGTAATGAGTATTACAACTGGTGGGGGACAATGAATTAATAAGAAATCAGTGGATCTTCTGATGAAGGTGAGTATGGGAGAGTTCAGGGTGTCTGGGACTCAGGGGTGATTCAGTCCGGCGAATGAAAGCATCTGCATTTGCCGGTCTAAACACCATCCGCGGGAGTTCTTTCCAAGAACAAAACCTCCTTCCTCGTAGGACACGATGTGTTTCATGAGCGCTGAAGCGGCGATGGCAGACAGAAATAGGAGGCAGATCAAAAGCACTGGGTAGTTAGCATGATCAGTGCAGCCACCGTGTCTGCACAAAAGAAAACACCGCGCACGAAAACTCCAAACTTCTTCAATCGAAAAAGAGAAAAATAAATAAATGAATCCAAAACTCAGAGGAAAGCAATTCTGCCTAAAAGGAAAGCAACCAAGCCAAACGCGGAGTGAACGCTGGCGTTGCTCTCCAAAGATAAAAAGCACTCCAAGTTCAGAAAGAACAATGAGAACTTGTGTTACACTTTGTTACCTTGAGGCAAAATTGCATCTTGTAACTTACAGTAAAAGTCAATTTTGGGTGAAAGTGTTTATTTGCATCTCTTCATCCTAAAAAAGTACATGGTACCACGACGTACTTTTACTACATTATTCCATTGTTAAGTGCTGCTTTCTCAACCAAATTTAATGTAATTTGAAGGACCAAAACAAAAGCAATCATTTTCTTTTCTTTCACACATGCTGACAACTTCATCTTAAATCAAACCATCAAATAAACTTTCATCCATCCATGCATTTTTAACTCCTGGACAGGTCTATCAAAAGGAGCCGCACTCACAACCTTCAGGCAGGCTGGATGTGGGACTCACACAGACTCAGGTGGGAGAGCACATTTCTCTCTGAAATATCATAAATGCCGCTTCTGCCGCCATGGCCCAATCATCAATCATCTTTTGCCCAACTGTTTTCAAATGCTGAATGTCTCCAAAAGTAGATAGAGAGATTAAGACCATTCCCCCGGGACGACATTTTGAGCCCGGCGAGAAAATGATTTACAACTTTCGCTCGGCCTTCACCGGAGTCTGTCTTTGTGTCTTTAAAGGGACTATAAAGTGTAATCAGGTAGCAGTTAACGGTAAACACGGTGTCTGACCCCTCGCACCCACCGAGTGCGACGGCGGTAACAGCCCCTCCATCCGTCCGAGACCTTTTCCATTGTCTCGGCTTTGTTTCGGCCTGCGTCGCGCTGCATTTGTTCCCCCGTATCCCTGCAGATGTGAGCCACCGCAGGAAATTGCGAGCTCAGCCGAATGAGTCACAGAGAGGAGAGGCTGCTGTTGTGCGCAATCGTCCGCAGCACGGGGAGACTTACTCAATACAGCGCGTTCCCCAATTTTTAAATGAGCATTTCATAATGGAGCGGAACCATAATACAGGACCAGTTTAAATCTACCGAGTGAAAAGTGCGATTGGCTCTGGTGCTGTTATTATTTCTCTAATGATTCATTATGTTCAAAGCTTGGCAGAGGAAACTTAAAAGAAACTTTAAGAGCTATCATTAAAGCCAAATAAATAAAGCAGTTAAACTTAGACTATTAAAATACACATTTTAAAGTCAATATTAGCTCCGTTTTGCTGTTTATCGATCGAAAACTTAAAGATGAATTTTGACATCACTCGGGACAACAACTGGAATCAATAAGCTGAGCTAAAAAGAAAGAGCTTGTATAATTAAGTTGTAAATTTTGAGATCTCTCTCTCGTTGGTGCCTGCTGTGTCAACCTTGGCTGTGACAGTGTCAGTGGCAAGCAATCTGTCACCCACTTTAGGTTCGGGCTTAAATATTTCAACAGCCTTAAGAAAAAAGTGCTGAAGTGGCGCTGTGTGAATTCCACTACTTAGCAATTAAAGCAGCCTGGGAGTCAGAGAGACAGCGATGCTATTGACTGTGACACTTTGGCAAAAGGTGCAGTGATCAGCTTTAAAAAGCTTCATTTTTAAACAACCTGAAGCCACTGATTTTCTTTGCCAGATCACAGCGTCGGAAACGCATTCGGGAGGAAACAAATGCATTAAATATGAATATATTTGCATTGAGGCTTTTAGTGTGCAGTTACTGAGATTCCTTTGCAAACATGGCAGCAATTCAGGTCCTTTCAGGTTCTGCTAGTGTTTAAACATTTCAACAAAAGAAAGCAGAGACGAAAGAGCAAACAAAGAATATGCAGCATTTATAAAAACAGATTTATTTCCTTACCTGTGACGGATAGCTCAGTAGTCCTCCGCACTACAAAGTTCCCAAACTGTAATTCGCAGGTGTAATTCCCAATGTCATCTTCCCGTACTTCCTTGATGGACAGAGTGTCCCTCCTCCTTTCTATGGTTTGTCTCCACTGCTTTGGCTTGCACTCCTTTATTCAAAAACAGAAGAAGAAGGCCGCCGGGATGCCGGATGTTAGAATGAAGTAAATAAACTCTGTCACCGCTGGCTTTCAAGTGCGACTAATGTTTGAAATCAGCGGGAAGTGCGCTTTTACTTGCATAGCTCTAATCATCGGCAACACAGAGGAGACTTTATATTTTGTGTTATCTTTAAGCGCGCTGAATGAAAGCAGGCTGAATCCGCGGAGGGCCATTTGTTACTAAACATCCTGTCATAAAGAACAACAGTAGCTTTCCACGCAGTTTTGGGAAAGAGACCTGATGCGAATACACAAATGTTCTCAGATTATGCCAGATTTCAGACGTTAGTTTGGTGCACCCCTGCAGCCCGGACACTAATACTGTTTTAAACAGTGATTTATGGGGTTGAATGGTTGTGCGTTTATCACTTTGAGGGAGGACTACTGTACTGAGTTGGGCTGCACCAGCTAGTCATAAATCCATTAATGAATTTATGTGTAAAGTCCCTCCAAAGTTCTTAGTAACTAATTAATATTTTCGAAGTTGTAAAGTCTGCACCATCAATACTTGAGAAATGTCACAGCTAGTAAAGACTGAGTAATGTGTAAATCAGTTGCTAGAAAACACCTTTACCAACCAATGAAATATGTGAACAGCGATCAAAGGCTGTAATATAACTTTAAGAAGTCAAATATAATAAACAGTATAACGAAATGTAACAATTTCTAATCCTCGAGTTTGTTTCTGTATGCATACATGGAGAAACTGTGGTAGTATTCATGCAGTACAGAATGAGTGGAAAACATCAGAAAATGCTAACTTACTGAAAATATTTGGTCATTCAGCCTTTTGGTGTAGCATTTTGTAACTTAAGGTTTATTGTAGTGTTGTTTTCTTGACTTTCAGGGAACATATTACCAAACTAAAGTAAGAATTGTCACAGTTATACCTGACAAATGTCTATGCAAGACCTACAACTTCATTTTCATTTGGCAATATGTAAATTCATGCTGTTACTGGGCTAACTTTCAGTCTACAAACAGCCACAACCATTCTCAGTCTTTTCCAACTATTTTCCAACATCAAAAGCAAACCACTGCTTTTGATGCTTTACTTTGTATAGAAGGAGTTCAGAGGTTAAATGAAGAAATACCAGCTGCCAAGGTACGGATGACCCTTTACATACTATATTGGTGTGTGATGCACCATTATTTTCTAATCTTGTCGGGTATGTTTGGATATGAGAGCAGTTCATGTGTGAAATTTGTGTGAAATTTCATAAATCGAACACTGTGTTCGCAGAAAGAGCTTTTACTGGCTCACCATCCGTTAGTTGTTTCATTCATGTTTCAGCATTATCTCACTGTTACATCAGCTGAAATTTTTAAAAAATATTACAAAACAAAAGAGACTGTGTATTCCATGTCCTGTATTTTCATAGTGAATCATAAATTGTAAATGTATTTTAGTGTTTAGTGACAACTGATGAAACAGTGTAAAGTGTGTTTTTTGGAAGTGAAGATTGTGAAAAAGACTGAAAAAAAGAAGACGTGTGGACTAAACAGCTGAAGCCTTTCAGATTTTGGGCCACTGAACACCTGAGGCAATGGAAACTGGGGCACTGTGGGTTTGCTTTCGAACTGTGGTCCAAGACAGGCCTTCTAGAATTCAATAAGCCCCCACTGACAAAGCAAGAGCCAATAACTGGAGGGTGTGGAGCCCACAGTCATTATCTGCTATTTTAATTTGATTCAGTGGGAAACCGAAGAAGCGATGCGGCCACCTAATCCAGTACACTTTCCCGTTTGATGAATTGGCCCCCGAGTTCACCTAACAGCTCTGTCAAAGTGGCCTGTTGGACACTGGAGGTCTGACTGGGTCAGTTACACTGCGGGCGTCACAACAAAGGAAAAAGTTGAGATATAGGACATAGAAAAAACATGGGAAACAAGAGCTGTCTGTGTATACAGTAATTAGATTTATTTTTGTCACATATATATTTATTTTGTTGATACTTTTGAATTCAGAAGAGAGTAGATGGTATTTGAAACTAATTAAATCTAAATATGGCTAACCTTAACAAGGCTATTCTTCAAATAGAACAACTTGCTTTTTAATTTGTAATGAAAGGGTCCATCTCTAATACATGAAGGGTTTTAGGTGGCAAACAAAACTCTTTATTTAGACTACATCTTGTACCTCCTCATTTCAAAAGACATTAAATCAGCAGTGATTATCCGTGCAAACAGGAAAAATGAAAAAGGTACCTTGTACCACACAATCTCAGGCTCCACTCCCGGCTGTATATAATCCTCAATCCCCGGGCAGGTGATGTCTTTGCTTTTGCTTAGCTCTGCCTTCTCAAAGAACCTCATTTTGGAGTTGTAGCAGAGGTCCGTGTCGTTCTCCGCCACCGTGAGAGACATGGACACCTTCATGCAGTATGTGGAGTTCCTGCAAAAAAAAAAAAAAAAAAAAGTTAATAAATCAGTCAGAGGCATAAATGAGTTTGCATCATATTCAAGTCTTGCCAGATGCAGCAAAGAGGAGCTGCCAGCAGTCCATCTCTGGCTTCACATAAATCTCCACGAGGCTCATTCGTTACATTCCACGTGAATCACCAAATGCAGCAGAGGGAGATAAAAAGAAACCTTCTTGTGGAAAGCAATTAATCATTTTCACAATTTGTCTGTTTTTTTTATGTTAGTAGAAAACTTTCCCTTCATGCTAAATGTTGAATCATCATCTCCAATAAAGGACAATTACTGGTCCTTACAATGTTTTCTCATCCATTCAAGTACGAGTACCAGTAATGCACAATGAGCTTATCTTTCCAAACTTTTAACAGGAAAGCGAATGTGTGTGTGTATGTATGTAGCGTGCACGTGTGTGTGTAAGGGGCAGGGACACAGGCAGTAATATGGAGAGACAGCTCCGAATGTCAACAGCACTTGAAGATTGATTGAGCCTTTTGTTTTCACGTGTTAAGCAGATACATTGCGAGCTAGCAGAAAATGACTTGCTACAATTGATGTACTGTAACTGCTCAGGTCATATACATAAAGAAGAGGATTTATAACGCAAGGGAGAGGGGGTGTAAAATGCAAGATTACTTGTAATGTTTGGAGACTACATGCTTGCCTGGACTCACAGATACTGGTGAATATTCATCCACGGTGGAATAAACATTTAATTTTACAGCTCAGTATCGCAGCACACCTTCAGTGGATTTGTGTCGCCCCTCTGTTGGAAAACGCTTGTCTCGTAAATACCCAACCGTCCTGGGCTGAGCCTTGTCGTGTGTGTGCGTGCAGAGCCTTGTCCCGATCAAATCTCTTCAGGCACCAGGAGAGCGATGCTCCACAGCCACAGGAGAGGAAAAGATACAGTTGCTAGGCATTTACAGCTATTTTGTTTGTTGTTTGTTTAGTTTGGGTCATTAATGGGACAGCGATTTTGAGATTGGATCTGCTGCTCGAGTAATTCTTAACAGAACATGGGAATCAATGAACACACTGATTCACTGTGAAAGTTGTGCTATTTGAAGGAGGGGAACAGAAGCAGAGGTCCATGATGATCAATGAATTCAATGAGAGCACCTTTTCCTTGCGCAAACCAGCTAATAAGACTGCCACAATTGACAAGTACTCCGGCCTGACTGCAGCAAATCCCTCCTGGTTAAAAGACCAAACAAATTGGCAGTGTTTAGGAAAATCTCATTGCTAATTTTCCAACTAAAGCTGGTTACACAAATTGAGCTGAACCAACAAACAATTACAAACATGTTAAATCCTTACATAATTGCTCAGCATTAACTGCCTCGTGGATTAGCACAACACACACTGGTCTTCGCTGCGCCGCGCCGGCAAACAATCCCCTCGCCCTTTGAACCGGCCGGTGCCGCGCCGCGCCGCTCTGCTCTGCTTACGGCGAGCGTGCCATTTTCGTGAAGCCCGGATGCAAATGTGACATGATGTGGAGATTATCCCAGACAACTTCTACCAGATGGACACCTGTGCAAATGAGATCCCACGGGTGCGCTCTCTTCCCTGTTAAATATTCTGGGCAGCACTGATAAACTCGCCCGCCGGAGGAGAGAGAGAGAATTGTGTCATCTGCTCCGCATGAGCGATCGATGGTGTGGGCCAACACTTTGTCCTACGATGTCTTTCCGACATTTTACATCCATCACGGCGCCTTTTGAGCCTGAAGAGCCAGGTGATCTCTTGACTATTCACTCAGCAGGTATAATATTCATGAAGCCTATCCAAAGACCTGAGTAGGAAAATGATGCTCCTGCTGCGCACTCCAGAGACTTGACTCCATTCAGCACCAGTGGAACCGTCTGCGCGCTGCAGATCCAGTGATAACAAGCTCGGCCATACCGCGGCATTAATGGGCAAGAGTGTCTGTCAAACGTGTCAGACTGAAGGGGATATGCAATGTCGTGGCAATGATAGATAGCATCCTGCATACATCAGCCGAGAGAGGTGTCAGGCTGACAGCTACTGTATACAGCTGGAGGGCAGGCAGAGGACTTGGGTTGCAACACGCGGCAAACGCGGTGAAATGATGTGCAATGGTCAGTTAGGAGTTAAGCAGCCTGCTGAAAGGATTACGATTGTGGAAGACACTCATGGGACTTGCATTGGTTAATTTAAAGAGTTATGTATGCAGCCGTCGCTTCTATAACTTTTAGGAGTTAGAAGCCTCTTAGGTCAGACTATCCACCATTGAATACATATTTTTATTTTATTTTATCGACCGTCATTGAGCAGAGGATGAAACCAGATGGAATCTGCCCTTTAACACAGCGACTGTTCGCTCTGATATTAAATAATAGGCAGCAGGATTGATTTGAAATTCTCCTGAGAATCCATGGCACCTGAGGGGAAATTAATGAACTAACTTAATGAATCTCTTAATTAAAATAACTCCTCTCTAATCGGAATTGGATGATGAAATAATTGCTGATAACTCATTACGGCTTACTTTCAACTAACAGAATCATCTCCATAAAGCACATCACATCACAAGGCGAGCGGGTCCAAAGGTTGACTGAAGGTTACCTCGGCATAATGTCATTACGGGACAGTGAAATAAACCCACCGCAGAAATTAACCCTTTAGAGTTAATACAGCGTGTTGGCCTTTGCTGTACTGTAACAGTGAGGTCTTGACTCATGTATTTCAAAAGGAATGATTGAAATTTATCTTAATGCAAGTTCAGATACAAATCATCCTGTAATAAAATAACACAAAAATAAAATTATATGGTATATATTATTATAACTTCTCACTATCTATTACCAACAGTGGAACTACTTACAGTTACTTTTAACTGTGTAGGTAACAGCTAGAAAGTTTCTGAAAAATTACGCCTTGGCTATTTTGAGAAGACTGTCATTGCTAATATCTAGGAAAAGGTTAACTCACCATCATAACCCCATCACACATAAATACACCGGCCTACACAACAGGCAAATCACAAACCCCCCCCAAAAAAATCCCTCTCATCATCATTCCTTCTTCATATGATGGTTAAATGTTTTGCACTGACTGGAATGAGAATTAGTGGTCTGGCTAGAAATAGAAAATGTGAAGGACTCCTGTACTTTTCAATACAACCTTCGTCATCAGATGTACCAGACCCAACAAATTAGGCCGTCTGCACATGTTGTAGCCAAGCACAGGTACAGATGCAGCTGGGTGACAATAGGCAAAAGGAAAAAACAACATAACAGGTTTTAATAACTTGAGGGATGAACACCAGTCTTTCAAACAGGTTCCCTTGTTTGTTGTTTTTATGATGGTGTTGTCGAATACGTCTTCCATAGGTGTTTGGCTGGTGGGAAATGAGTCTGGAGGTGATGGAAATATATCATTTGTTTTCCTGCATAAGATGTCACTTTGTACCAGCATGTTAAAGACAATCACAATAATAGAGCACAAGTATATGAGTGACATCTCTAGTGCCATCCATCTTGTTCCCACTCGCGTCAGAATATACCTGCGATCGGATCCGAATGTCGGCCGAGGCTACGTTAGAAAGTGGAGGACTGATGTTAAAAAAAAAGGATCCTTTCTGAGCGTTCACATACACTGCACTTAATGCAGCCTGGCATGATTGGATGTGCCACGTCCCGTTAGAGACAGATGTTAAAATGGTTTCGAACAGGCGAGAATAAAAGTCGGGACGACATCAAACGGCGGTCGAGACCGAGTCGGATCCAAGTCCGAGCTGGCATGAGACCGACAAAGGTGGTCTCGATTCTGACCTTGAGACTGAGATTGGGCTTAGGTATCACAGTCGTGGACACAGGTGTGACTCTACAGCATATGTGCATCACATCACCCCGCCTCCAGCGGTCTTGTGCTACCTTCCCCGTCCACACCAAGCCAAGATTAACCCGGACCGAGATAGGGCCGGCCCAGTTATCCTAAATCAGTATTTTATGGTCCCTGCATTATTTATAGCCGGAGCGAAGGTCATAGCGAGCGGTGGGAAGACTGGGGCTGCTACCTGTAGCGTCCGCTCATAACTCACCTGTCAACTCTAACACCAAGCCCGGGATGATTAAGCACCGCGGCTCCCCAAATCTGACTATGGGCCAACTTGCTCCTACTTAGCCTCTGTCTAAGAGTGTGGCACCTGGCACTTGTCTGCCATGCTGGAACAACCGACTCCTGCCTCAATTATAATCCCTCCTCCCTCCTCTCTCTCTCTCTCTCTACCCTCTGCCTCTGCTCGTGGTTCGACTCTGTCCCTGCCGCCACCCGCCCGGCCGCCCTTTTTCTCCACTGTCTTGTAGAACACAATTTCTCGGGGAGGAACACACAACTCTGCGGATCATTTGGTTTCGCCACGCTGTGAAAAACGCACGCCTGCACCTGTCTGCACACTTGCTTCCACACGCGCGGGCGGCGCACAATCGGCGTGGCTGTATCTCTGCGCCGCGCGACATGTGATCCTCACAACTGCAAACTACAAAAAGAAGAAAGAACAGCCACCGCAGAACTTCAATGCAACTTTGTTTACAGTAGGGGGTCGATTATGCAAGCGGTGAAATGTCAAACTTTAATCCTTTGCTTTATTTTTCATTCCTGAGCAATAAAGATGTGATTTATTGATGAATTCTTGAAGGGAGTGAGTGTCTCTTGGTATGCGGCTGGAGTCGCAGAGCTGAGATAATAAAAAGCTCACTTGTTCCATTTGCTAAACCTTCTAAAATGTCAAAAGTGGACATCCATTAGACCCTCCAGACCCCAGCACAATAACATTTTGTTTCCCCATTTTGATGAAGAGGAGACCCAGTCCTTATTTTACCATTAAATCTGAGTCACAGAGCTAAACATCTGTTTTTCTTGCCATTTTTTAACCACCCAAAATGTTCTTTAACCGCACTTCACCACTGTGTTCCTGAATACTCACAGATATTGGTATTGAACGATAAGAGGAATTAAAAAGAAAATATGAATTAATGGAAAAATATATACACATATAAAGCATCCTCAGGAATTAAGGAATTGAGCCTCAAATAATATTTTCCATTGGGCAGAAAACTTGTTTTTTCATCCAGATGGTTGAAAGAAATGAGGTTTCTGAAATCAATATCAAGAATAAACTTTGAGTTCAACATGTAACCTATTCAACATGTAACTCTGTTATGCAAGGTTATTTATGTAATATATGTACATATATGTAATACATGAGCGGCACAAATGAGACTTTAAAGCCACACAAATGAGTTAAACTGTTATTTTTGGATCTGGATCCATTTGAATGAGCCCATGGACCCTGGAACACCACTAAAACCGCCTCCTAAATAGACACAATGCAGTACATATGGAGCCGCAAAAGCAATCATCTTATCCCAAAAACCTACATTAACTGCAGAACTTATTTTCCAACCAGTGTGAGACTTCCTCCAAGCCTCCCCTCGAGTTGTGTGTCTCAAACTGACAGCAGCACCTCTTGTGTGCAAACGCATTAGTCAGTCATTTCCCAGCCGATGCCTTCGGGGAACTCATTTTCCATTCCACGACACCCTCAACTCATCGTTATGCTAGCAACCTGATTTCATAACAAGCATAAACAATTTGTCTCCATTGTATTCTCTTCTAACTCCGCCATGACCTTATTCATTGGTCCCCAGGCCATCTGAATGTAATGTACGAGCAGCCATACTGCTATGCATATCAAACACAAACCGTCTCACACTGGAAATGCTGCTGTTGGAATGGGCTGTTGCGAGCGATGAGTGTTCTCCATACGTGGCAGAAAAAAACAGTGAGTGACAGGGTCCAGCAGCTTTCCCGAAAATCATCCCAAAATCATTTTTCACCAGCAGTGTCGGGCAATTTCATTGAAAAATAAAATCAATGACTCATTAGCTGCCACTTGAAAAAGTAATTACATCACTTTGCTAATTGCTGTGCAGAAACAGAAAATAAGACATTGCGGTTTGAGAAGCAGCCGTTTGCAGCTGACTTAGCCTCGGTGACTGCATGCAGCACTCCGGATGCCCCATCCCGGCAGTGAAGCTGCAACTCTGCACAAAGATGGGTAAATATTGAAATCACGCTTACCAGTGGCTACCTAGGCAGCTAAGAAGGTACAACATGGTAATAAGACAACCTTTGGGTTACTTTTGGGGTTTTCTGTGGCCTATAGCTGGTCACTCCACTGAACAAACACAGGTTAACTGTAATGCAATTGCTGAATTTCAAATTATTCTCTGTAAAGATTAGAATTTGAAATTAAACCTCCCTTGTGGCACTAATAAAGGTAATTTAAGCAGGTTGCAATCAGGTTGCTGACACAGTATAATTACATTACTTTCACCAGCACTGGTCAGAGGTGCCTCTGTCAAAGCTATTGTCCCAATTTTCCAATGTTGAATGGAGTAAAGCATTAAAATTGACAACTAGTTGTGCCTTCACACACACTATACACAATTACACTACATTTATGTACTGATACATATCCACCATATACTCTGCTTGTGCAAGGAGGATTTTAAATAAACTAGATTCAAGGGAATATGTCAACAGATTTGTCTGAATTAAAAGAGCAAAAAAAGGGATTATTTCTTAAAATTTTGCAGAGGTTGTTGTTGGGTTTTTTTGGCCACATGGCCAATTCAGAAACAAGCTGTGAACTCAACATTGACATATTGCCACCTTTTAATAGCAAATTTGGTCAAAATGAATGACTCTAACAAAAGCCAATTAAATGGTGATATTAGCATGTCAAATCATTTGCAACACACAGTATCAGTCACATTTATACGATCTTTTTCGGTTTTATGAAACTCTAATGAAGCTCATGTTGCACTTCCCGGCCACTCTCCCATTATACTTTCACTCTTCAGGATTCAGGCGAGCAGTGGGTTCTCTGCTTTGTCATGTTTGACTGATAGCTGCGGTATTGCTGATGTCTCGCTTGGAGCTCTGCCGTGATTGTGCTTGGGGAATGGTATTTCTGACATTTGTCTGGCAGATAAAAACCACCATCAGATATGAGGAAGAGAAGGTCAGTGTCCCTGCTATCAGATAGCGATGGTTTGGCATCTTGTTTGATGACTTCCTCCGCTCAGTGTGGACCAGGAGAGCCACGAGGCTGGATATATGGGGAGGCAACACTGAAGGTTGTGACAGAATAAATTCTCTCAGGTAAGTATGTGCAGATATTTAACCTAGCTGTTATTTCTCACTCCATGATATGTTAAAATAAATTGAGCCGAAATGAGTAAAAAGCCTTCGTATATTGCATATATGTCTAAGACTAACAAAATGTCCTGAAAATAAATAAATACAAATGGTCATATGTGACTTTCTGCTCAATTGTCCTGGGTAGCAATGCAGATTGTGTCAAGAGGTCTCCCAGAATAAAATCTGCACAGCCAACCTTCTCTCTCGTCGGCCCCTGTACCCAGGAGCCATTTGAGCTCGGCTTAATCAAATGGAATAGAGCATGGGACAAATGTCCAATCAAAAGGAGCGTGAAGGGCAAGGGCATGCAATGAAATTGGCTGAGACCGTAATGCAGGCACATGGTGGATTAAACTTAAATTCCAATTTCTACAAAGAGTACCCAACGTACATAAAAATGAGCATATGTAGGGCTGGATATTGGAATAGAAATATTGGCCACTTTTGCTGCGCAATTGAATAAATACAACCAATATCCACTCGGCACACTAAAATTATATCCCCTTTTACATAGTTATTAAAAATCCAAATGAGATACTGGAATTTGTTGGAGTACTCAAGCATGTGCGCCTTTTCTAGTGTATGTTTGTTTTCCATTGTTAAAAAAAAGGAACATTTATCAAATTCTGTATTTGCTTTTGCGCTATACATCATAACTGTGATTAGGATATAAAGGAGAGCATAAACTTGTCTTCAGACTGTGATTATAATCAGGATGAGGCTATTATCAGAACACTGTGGGCTTCCAAACGCAGACAGTATCACGACTTTGTACTTCATGCTCCTGTTTTTGCATTTGACTCTCAAATGAAAGAAATCCAGAATTTTAATGAGGTCAGTGTTAAGAAAATTTAAACACTGATGTTGATCTTTTCCTTTGAGTAAGTCGATGTTCTGTCTTCCTTACACTGTTAAGCACCGCATGAGTGGAAACAAAGCAGTAAGGGTTGTATCTTCAGTATGTACCTTTATGCTTTAAATGAATAGGAATCAAGCCAATTAAATAAATGTGTGGTAAAAATAGAACCATCCACACATATCTTATTCTTTTTATTAGAGCTTTTATCAATTACATGTATAATTGTTAGTATGGTAGTGTTTGGGCTGATGACACTGACATACTATAATGCACACATGGAAAATCATACATTTTCTTTTCAAGCCTGTGATCATTTGCTGTGATATTTCTAAAACTGCAAGTTTGAATAGGAATCAGTGAAAAAAGAAAGATTTCAAAAGAATAGTATTATGACTACATTTTATTTCCATTAGAGAGCTACATGAGAGCCCCCAAAATGGTTCCAAGCGCACTCTCTCCTTTGACAGTGCCATTGTAACATCAGACGTCCACGGCGAATATCTGGCCAAGTTCACACACAGCCACATCACACGGCTGAATAAAGCGCAGTGTGAAAGGTGGACTAAGCCCAAACAGCAGCCCATACATCATCAGACAATGGCTGTTGGGACAGCCTCTACTAAACCGCGCAGAGCCAACTAAAAGGCTGTCCAAACACTGTGTCGACAGAGCAGTCTCTCCGTACAGGTGTAAAGAATACTGAATATAGGGGAACATCATCAATAACCCCTGGCTGGTGGATGAAGCAGCTTGGCAAATCCATATCACACAATTATCTAAAACCCCACCTGGGCACTGTGAATAACTGCTGCCAGAGATTTTGGCACCAACCCTCTCATAACCTCCTAAAGTAATAATGTGGAAGGTGCTTGGTTCTTCCATCAGTCATTGTTGTGGTGGATCCTCCGCTGCACTACTTCCTCGGATAATCTGAAGTTTATGTTGCCTTGGTTTAGCCATTATGGCCATTACGGCTCATGTTAAATGTACATTTATTGTCCAAACAAACTGCCGCTGCCAGATGCATAAAACACACAATGGTACCTTGGTGGGTTGTTAGCCATGCTAGCAGTCAGGCTCTGGGGATGAAAATGTTGGCAGCACTTTGGTCCAGATTGAATGTGTCAGCAAATCCTGGATGGATTTCAAAGGAATTCTGCAAAGTCCCCAGGGAACAGATTCAAACATCTTAATTGATCTTTGTTGATCCCTTGAAATGTATTCTAATTAGATGAAAGTTTTATCCATTAAAACATCTCCACGTGATGGATTGGAACTACATTTTGAGACATTTGTGGCTCTTACATGATGTATATATAATCCCTGACCATTCATCCAGCACCACCGCGGGTCAAAATTCTAATCTGTCCAATATCTTAGTTTATGAAGATTTGAAAAACAATAATGTTTCCATCAGTATCAGCTGAGCAATGTAACATTCTGAGTTAAGATGGTAAACATGGTAAACATTATACCTGTTAATCATTATCATGTAATCATTGCTAGTGAATTTAACTTGAGAGACGCTTTGAACATAAATGTAGTTTTCATAAGCATCCATTAACTTCAATTGCTGTTCTTCTAAATCTGATGGATATCAAGAGTAGCAAAGACAAATACTTTGATAAGTTAGGAAATACATTTATTATAATAAAAATGATGTTGTGACTTTAACTATTTGCTGTGTTTATCTGTAATTCAGCACCACAAAATCAAAGGGCCCAAGCAGTTCAAGTCTGAAGGAAGTGTCATCTCAGTGGCTTTATGCTTCATTAACTTCCCATTTCCTGCTGAACAAACAACCACAGATATAGACAATGTAGTGAAATAAAAACTACTCCAAAATGCTTTTTGCATCACCTGAAGCTGCAACAAATTTCAGATTAACAAGAATAAATTCTACAGATCAAGACACAAGGTAGGTTACAACACTCCAGATGTTGGAGGTGGGGGGTATTTCATATGTTTCTTATGTAAGATCATTGGATGATGAAGTCATTTTTCATTTTATTGTGACTCCAAATCCTCATCTATATGTGGCACGGCACTGCACAGCACTTAAGTATAAATTCCATTAATAAACATCTATCAGGGCGCCATTGTTATAGCTCTCTTCGGAGAAGCTATTCCACAGAGCCACAGCTAACTGATTGTCTCCTGCCAGGTAGCTTATAACACAAACACCATCCTTATATTATACATCATCCATAACTCCTGGCAGCACAAACCATCCCTGCTGCTCCTTAGTCTAGTGTCTCTCATTGGCTTTGACAGCTGGGCTGGATCAATTGGACAGGCCCTGACTCGGACTGAATGACAGAGTGTTCCAGACGGCCCATTCTGACTGTCACTACCCTGAGAGATCACCAGCCACTCCTGCCCACGAATACTAACACTGTCAACATGGCTGCCGTCTGGGACGGGTGGGAAGCATTTTTTTAATGCATGTGTGTTCTCTGCACAGGCTCTTTGTGTGCATGTGTGTGTGCAGGTGCCAGGTGAGGTGCGCTCACAGCAGAGATTCAGGCTTAAATAAACAAATGGACGCACACACACACAGATGCACACTTACTTCTTTGTTATCTTCCCCTCCCGTTGTCCTTTGCTGGTGACAGCCCAGGCATTGCAGGACATGCAGGAAACCCATTAATAAGCTCGGGACAGTGGCAGCTTGCCAACACCGGTGAACGGGGTCAAAGGTGAAACATTAGCTACCTGCCAAGAAGCGGGATCCTCCCCGCGCTGCTACATCTGTCCTTAATCTGACACTGTAATCCCCGCACTTTCCACAGCGATCGATACCCTGTGGATGTGTGCGTCTCATTTTGGCACCTGTATGCCCATAACTGTGTGTGTATGGTGCATGCTTAGGTCTGTGCTTGTTCCTGTTAGAGTCTGAAAGGGAATGTGTCCTTAGGTGTTCATTTAAAAGCTGTATAAGAAACAATGTGGCATTTAAAGACTATCAAATAATTGCATTTGCAATCACCTCGTCTGACCAGCTGCTGTCTTATCACCGACAACTTTGCCATTGAGATGGAAAATGGACTTTCACAGATGCCTTGAAACGGTTCAATCTCGCAGGGAAAAAAAAAAAAAAAATCAAAAGAATGAGGCGCTTACATTCGACTTCAGTCAAATGCTAAATATCAGTCTCTCTGTAGTGGACTGGAAAGATCCCGACATAAAAGACAAAAGACAAAAAAAGAGGTTACAAGTGAACAAGCAAGTTATGAAGGTAACATCAACTACCAGCATGCATTGCAAATGACCTAAAGAGTTGGATGTGTTTGAAAACTGACAACGGGACACTAAATTGATCTCCACGCAGAATTCAATACAACACACATAACAACTATATAAAAAAGTGATCAGAACAATGTTGCTAGGCAATCCTTAAAATCCCACTGGTATGTGAAATGTGATTGGATCAGAGCAGAAAACAAGACAAATTAAATATGTTTGCATTGCTTACTTGTGTTGCATTTGAGCATAAAAGGCAAAACATATGCTACATTACGACTGAGAGTGTGGGTGGAAAGATCAGGTGGTCTTTACACTCTGCAGTGAGCCAGCGGTGGTTGAACTTCATAAAATTGAGGTGAATGTCGGGCAAGCGTGGGGGGCGGGGGGGATCTGCATTGAAACCTGTATTATAAAATAATACCCACTCAGTTACTGCACACTGCACCATTTTAGCGTCTGCTCGACATTTTCCCCCATTTCCTTAAAAAGTCACTTGCACTTGTCATGACGTTAGCCAGACCAGCTTTTACTCGGCTGTCTCTGCTGTCAGCGAGGTATAAAATAGCAGGAATTAGCAACTTTGTAATGCTAATAGGCTTAGAGAGACACTTGCTGCAGCGCTGGGGAGTTAGTGGTGTCCTCCAAGTACCCGGATGGCCCCTGTGTGTGTGTCAGTCTACAGTAAAGTGACACACTCCGCCACTGCAGATGTTTTCGCTCGGCGTAGCATGGAGCTCCTCGGGGCTACAGCGCCTGAGACACCTCGATTTGACACACGGCGCCACGTGCTCCCCTCCACTCCCATGCTATGTGGCCCCTCGTCATATGCCTGTAATGCATGTAGATCTGTGTTTGTGTGCATGAAGGGGAATGCAAGAGAGTAAAAGAGACAGCGCACATGCTCAGACTTCTGTGTGTGTGTGTTGAAGTTGGCCTGCTTTTACATACAGATTGGAGGCGCATTAAGTTCCTGTCAGTAGCAGCTAGTCTCAGAGGAGTGGAGGACTGACATGTTGCGTTTGTTTGCTTCTGTGCGCGCGCGCAGGTGTGTGTGGGTGTGTGTGTTAGCGGATGATTCTTCCTGACTCCTTTAAGTGCAGCTGGGCAAATGCACACAGACGTGACGAGTGCTGTACGCGTGTATACGTAGATGCTAAGAGACGCAGGAAGGCCACAGCACATTATGTAACACCTGAAATGTGGGCACAAAGAGACGACTGTGTGCACCTGTTTGCGTGTGAGCGCATCGTGGAGAATTAAAGAAATAAATGTCAATGTAATAAATAAGCAACCTCATTACACACAGCAAAAACATCCTACAAGGAATGCAATGTTATATTTAGTCTAATTTTTTAAACATGACATATTGCAGTGCCGTGAGATAGCTCTGCTTCACAATATCCAAACAAATCTTGAAACAAGGAACAAACAGAAAGGGAAGATGACTCGAACACTATTAATAACATGCCTCTTGATTAAGAAAGTGCTTGAAACTGGATGATTTGAATTGGAAATAATTGTGTTTATCTGCACCCCGTTGGCACTTTTTTCCCCCCACAGCTGCTTTTCAGACTCAAACTCAAACTTTACGAACTGCAAAACTTATTAAGATGTCTGAAGATGGTTTTTTTTTGTTTTGTTTTTTTCTTTGCGTGCCGCAGATGTGTCTCTGTCATCATCTGTATCATGCCACATGGTTTCCAAGCTGCTCAACAAAGCATAATTTGATCATACTTTGCGGGACGTTCTTTCAGTGGGGCAGCACACACTGATGAACATGTCTGCTGATGTGTTGTTCAGGTGATATTTGTCTTGCGTTTTCTTTTTACTTGTATCCGTCGTGATAGTAACTGGATAGAATAACACAATTCCTTGAACTCAATGCTCACAAGGCCTGGGTGGTATGAATTTAAGTATATACAGTATATATAGTATTAATTATGCATATAGATGCTATATATGATATTTATATTGTTATATTCATTGCAATGCACTGAGTTTCAGTATGCATTATATTAGACTAAACTTCACATGTGTAAAAAATGTGTAATTACTTTTTGCTTGGCGTCATGAATCTGGAACAACTGAATTTTGCTAAACAATAACACACAGGCTTCCAACTTCCATGGCGTCAAACTAGCAGAAGTGTCCAATAATGCAGCAACAGCAACGTGTGTGTGTGTGTGTTCACTGGCTGCGGCCGTCCTGATGTGGGTGTATTATGAGTATATTGCCCACACTGTTCAGCTTCGCCTGGCTCAATCACACCTGTGACAGACAACTGGCAAACAAATCTCCTCCCCTGCTATGTGGAGATGAGGAGACGCGGACTGACAGTCGCTTTATTACTGATGGCACATGGGAGTCATACCAGCTGAGTTACAACAGAAAGTATGTTTCTAAATTCAATGACTGAAGGAAAGAAGCAAAACACTGCATTGTTAACTGTTAATTCAGGAACCTTATTAATGATGTTTTTGCCTATATAACCTTGGGTGTAGTGTTAATTTTGTATGTAAGGGGATACTATACTACACCTAAAGATATGAAACACATTCATATTTGGGGCAAATATGACTCATATCATTATGATATTATTCCACTGAAGGTTGATAAATAGGAGCTTTAAACTACTGCCTATCTTTAAATCCTCACAATGCTACTATGAATGCTCGAATAGGGAAAGAAAAATAATGACAGGCACTATCGCCAAATAAGATCATTTCTAGATGTTGTCTAAGGACAAGAACTCCTTCAACATTCATGTGCAACATTCTTGGATACACTAGTCTCCACCGATACTTGCTTTGAGACAATAACATCTTGGGAGCCCATAGTAACTGGGGTTGAATTGTTACAACATGCTCAAGTATGAAATGGATCCAGCGAGAGATGATTTATTGTTGTGCCGTGATTCATTCGTTCCACCGCTGAGCGCTCTAATTCCCTAGGTCTCTTCATGTTTCAAAAGGGTGAGGATCCTCAAGTAAAAAAAAAAACACAGCCAAGAGCCTAATCCAAATGTGATATGTTAACATATGCAGGCGCTGATCATCTATAGGACCCACGCTGCTGAGACAAAAGAGAAGAGCAATCCTCTGATTTGGCTGCGGCGACTGGAAATTGAAATGAGTCACGTCGACAGAGCGGCTTGATGCGCTGCTATGTGGTTGTAAAATTGGATGCAATTTTTTTTAACACGTCGACAACGCTCGAGTGGAAAATGAGGGGAATGTGACAAAAGCAAATGCGGTTGCAAACGTCACGCTGTAGCCATTTCAAGGTTAATAGCTTAGTCTTTAAACGCAGCATTTCGAGTGTTATTGCGGCAAAAGTACTTTGGAGTGGCTCTCTTTAACTTCTGCCTTTGATTAACATCATTTTTTTTTTTTTTTTTTTGGACATTTTCTACCATATACTGATTCGGTTTTAGTTGTGTGTGGTATGAGGAAGCAATCAGAAGTCTGTTTCCTTGAAACCATTGCCCTGTCAGTCATCCCGGCTGAGCCTTGGCCTTATTATTGTGGCTCCACTCAACAGAACTCACAGTGCACGCTAACACAGGACTATAAATCATTCTAATTTGATGGTCCCGTGTGTTCAATTCTGATGCATTGCTATGCACTCTCACACGCTGCATTGAACTAAACATATGACACACACACAGACGGTATCCAATAACCTAATCCTCCCCAGCCTTTAAAGCGGGCCCTTCCCCCTGTTAAAAGCCACTGTACGGAGCTGACTAATGAGCCAGTCACAAGAAAACGCCCTTTACCTACAAGGTTAATAAGTTATTACTATATAAAAAAGCACATGCAACTCTGCACATTATTCAGTTCATTTCTTCAACTCAACGGTGGCAAAACTGACAGTAAACACCTTGTGACAAATGAATGTTTTTCCCTCCATTTTCTGTACTTTTGGGTGTTCAGTTAATACAGCTGCTGGATGGAACTGCGAGGAAAATCCAATGCAATGTGTTTTGTTTGTATAGTTCCAGGGGAGACTTATCAATGGTCATTTTTTTAGACGCACTGATCAATATTTTTATACTAATTTTATACTAATGGTCAGTCATATTAATAATAGTTGATAACAGTGTTATCTGGTGCCGTTCCACCCAGAACTATAAAAAGTTTGGATGTCATTCAGCTTATCTGGTTGGTCACATCAACTAGAAAATGGACGATTATGATAATCATTTAGTCATTTATGTCATTTAACAAATAAGATCAATGTGAGAATTTGCTAGTTTTTTTGTAATTAATAATGTGAGTGAGCAAGGTGTCTACCTACAGTCACATCATGGGTGTTGCTGTGCTGGAGCTAATCAGCATACCATGTGTCTGCTTCCTATAACACTCTGAAGATCTGAACGCTTCCAGCTGCATCAGATGCTTTGATTAACGCTGAAAATGAGTGGAGCATCAATGTTGGCGCTGTAAATAAAGGTCAGGGCTGTAAACATGCAGTTAGAGTGGCAAATATTTTGAGCTGAAAGCTAAGTGTTCAAACGCAAACGTCCCTGTTCCGACTCGATAATGTAAAAACACAGTTAAAACCTGCAGCGAGCGCAGCTGACAATGGTCCAAAGAAACGCCGGCGGAGAGAAATCCTGCGCGATGGAAAAGTGCTCCGTATTCAGAACTATTGTGAATTCTCCCCGTGATGGGGAAATAAGTGTTGCCCCTTAATTTGGTTCTGAATGGCGGAGACTGGCAACAAAGCAACACCACTCGTCCAAATCAAATCTCATGGCTCTACTTTCTGCGTGATTACACAATAACTCTGAGCTGACTGATTGTCTACCTCCAGAAAAAGCTGCCAACGTCGCTGAATAGAGAATTGTTGGACTGGTGCTGCCCGTTTCTATTCACGGCGGCCGCCACAGCAAAGGGGACAGTGCTAATGGTGATGAATAGTAATGGCCAAAACCTCTTTGAATTGAGCTTGTGAAACACAAGGAAACCTGGGCTGAATGCAATTGCTCAAGAGTACATCATTCATCTGTTTTTTTGTCAGTGTAACGTCCTAAATTACTTGAGTTTGGGCTGAAATTCGAATGTTTCTGCGGAATCTCCTGAATTCTAAAAAGATTACGCTCCTATTTTTCAGGAAGATGTGTTTCAAAGTTCCATTTTTAAACTGTTATGGGCTCCCGAGACGGCGGCTTTGCCTTTTCTTTCCGACTGGCCACAGCCAACGTTAATGAAAACTTCTGCCAATATGAGCTCGGAAGCCAGAAACTTCACCACATTATAGAACTCATAAATCAAACAGTTGTCTACCTCCAGCATCAGGCAAGTGGAAAAGGAAGATAGTATGAGTCTCCTGCTTTTTTACCCTCTTTTTTTTAATCCTAGCTGCCTTTTTTCCCTTTGCTCAAACCTCCTGTGCTGAATTACTGTCCATACTCTTTCATCTCACTCCTCGCTCTTTCACGTTTTCAGGAAGAAGGACTTGTGAGGGCCCAAGAGTTATGGATTTACCAATTGCACCTAATGGCTAACTGGCCCCCAGAGGAGAATAAAGACATAATTTAGCATATAAAGCGAAGCAAAGGGGCCTCGTACGACGCTCTGTGGACCAAGGACCACTGCTCTTTTGGCTGGAGATGAGAGACTTCATTAGAAATCAACAGGGGAGGACTTTAACATAGCTTTACTCATGCCCACGGTGTTCCAGAAAATGTTATTTACTCCCTCTATTTCACTGGCACGCTGCTGGAAAAATCAGCCCAAAATGGTGGAAGGATTCTTTATGAAAACAATTTAAATTTAAAAGCGATGAAAGGAGCAGCGCACAGCATGTCTCCAGGTAATGCTGGTTAACAAAAACTGGGAGAACTTACCTTAATACGCAGGAATAGTACCCCACATCGTCCAACTCTGCTGGTCGAAACCAGATGGCATCTTCCTCCTTGCTCATCCTTGTGCCGTCAAAACTTATGGGTTCCTCAAAGTCCCCGTGTCCTGCACTTTTGTACCACATAAGGCTAAGTCCTGCGCTCTGCGCATGGGTGTAGTTGGCCCGGATATATCCATAGAATAAAGCGCACTTAATCCGTACAGGTTCCCCCAGAAGCACCTTATATTTCAGGTAGTCCACTGACCAATCGGTGCAGCCTTCCACTGAAAGAAAAGGACAGAGGGAAAAAGCAGAAATAAGCAGGAGTTACTCAGAAAAGGTAAAATTTTTTGGGGGGGAGAGGGCAATATGCATCATCACCAAGCTCAGCAGAGGAGACTGGTCATGATGAAAAGGGTATGTGGCAACCAGAACAAGACCAACTTCAGTTCTGGGATCAGTCTATCTGTTCGAGTGCTTTGCCAGCAATCCCTGTATCACAATCAATCAAGGCGCTCTTTTCCTCCACGCAGCACTGAGCTCTACAAAGTCTCCTTTTTGTGTCTCGCAAACCAAATGAGTCTATTAGTATGTATACACACCTCCAACATATGACTTCCTAAGCGTGCCAAAATGAGTTCACAGCAAATTAAATATCAGACAGAGAGCAAGCAGATATCCTTATAATATGTACTGGTGAAGTGTTTCATTACCACAATATCCCTTTACACTGAACTCTCATTGTGTCAGTTGTTGCATTCAATCATTGCTCCCTGCCTGCCATTCACCCACAAACATTCATGTATTTATATCTGACTCGTGTGTCACCATCTCATGAATAAATTGAGTCTGCTGGCAATAAACTGTCTATGAGCCACCATCGGGATCGGTTTAAATGGCACTCATCTACGTTTTACCTTATTAAATTAGAAGCTGCTGTATGTCTTCATTCGTTTCCTAAAGCTATCAGATGACCATCAGGTCTCAAATGCTATTTTCAGTCATACGAATGGAAAAAGTAGCTTGTCTCATATTGCGCCTCTGCACACACCAAGGCAGAGCAATAGGGGTCTTCCTCTTGCGGCATCTAATAAAGACCACCAGCTGTCAGTCAAAAAAACAGCGATTGAATAATAACTGCTTTATTCATGCATAGCAGGCAAAGGAACGGTTTAGATTCCCAGACTTATTTTCCATCTTTGGGAGTATATAAGATTCATGAGAAACACCAAATATTAAACTGATACTTAATCCCCACCAAATTCTCGCTCGCTCAGTGAAAACTCCCACAGACAGTACCAACTCCTGAGTTGCTGATTGAGAATTTCACACATGGCGGGCTGTGTAAGAAGAGAGAGACACAGTGCACGACAGTCTGTGTATCAAGCAGGCAACGCATTTTTATTTATTCATTTTTTTTTTTAATAATGGTGTTCAGCCAGAAATGGGAAGAAAATAACTCTCAGGTGAGCTGTGGCCTGTATCATGAAGCAAGATTAGTGGGTTAGCCAGCTGTCTGCGGGCTTAACTCCGGCTTTCCTCTTTCATAAGCTTAACAGTTTTAACCGGGGTAAATCACCATGGTAACCTTTGCTGCAAGTTTAGTTCAGGGGATCAATTTCCCTCAATTCCCATGTTGGGGGACCTTATTGTGATGGCTTTACAATAAGGTACAATAAAATGATAAGTGACTTTATAGTTTACCATAAAAGGAGCTTCTTTCACTTTCATCCAGTGCAGAAAAAAAAACTGTATTTCAATCACTACAGCTCGAGATTTATGATTATTATCATTTTCTAATCCAATGAGTTACTTATTGTAAATGAAAATATTATGAACTTTGCATTTCTAAAAACACCCTCTGATAATTAGCTCCCAGCAAATAATAAGGTCAAATAAACTTTATCAGGCATTAATTTTCTTTTTTTGTCATTTTTGTTGTTGGAATATTAACTGCATTGACTTTTGAATCAAATAAAAGCTTTTGATACAAATAAACTTTTATCAGCCTGTGAGTTCATTTCTCTCTGCTCTTTTAAGAAACCACCATCCACTTGTCTTATATTTGAAAAACAAAGTGGGTCCACGCTAACTCAAAAAACAAGCTGAGAGGCTCATACACGTTTTTTTCCCTTCCAGTTCTTGACATCCTCTTTTCCCTCGCTTCACCTCGCTGCATCACTCTTCCTTTAAAAACAGCTGGCGAGCACAGCTGCCGCGGACTCAACAGGCTCCGCTAATTGAGCCTCTATAAATGTTTTATTTACCAAAGAAGCGACTCGGCCGCCAATCAGCGAGGTACGGCAGTTGTCGGGGGTAACTGGGGGAAGGGGGTGTTGGTGCGGAATTGATTTAACCATGCTAGTTTATGTTATTGTCCTGTATTGTGTCATACTGTAAGTGTCACGCTGGGAGACACGGCAACAAGACTGGCGTGAGCTTTAGGAGCTGCAGAAAAGATGAGAAACGGCGGAATTTATTTGCGAAAGATCCATCTGTTTCGAAAAACATGCAGCGACAGATTTTAGGCTCAATCTGTCAGAGTCAAAGAGCAAAGTTCGGTAGTCAAACAGTGTGGGGAGAAATCCATCAATGACTCAGAGAGAGCAATTTCTCCACTAAAGAATCCTCAATATACCAGAATGCAATGCAGTTACTTGACATGGTTTTTACAAGTTATTTAGCTGTGAAAGCATGCATCAGAGGTGTGGGAGTGTGCATGTAAATGGTTGCGTGGCAGAAAGAGGAGACGGTCGGTTCGTCGGCTACCGGCTCTTGCGAGTGATTGGCTCCCTTCTGATGGTGCCTCTCCTTATGAAGCAGTCATCTGCCTCCTGTTTTCTCCTGCTTATTTTAGTTCGGGAGATTAGTTTTTGTAATTTGCCTGCTTTGATATCCTTAAAAGTGTTTTTTCCAGTATTACCAACAAGGACAATCACCCTGGGGTTACAGAACTCCGGTGCCCCTGAAAGCCCTTGAAAGGTCCACTGAAATGATAAGATAGAGAAACTCAGGAAGTTCAGTAAGTTTAGCTGATGAGGTAGGTGCATCATAAAACTGGAATTCACTTAGTACCAAAGATTCAAAATATACATCTTTTAGTATTGAAGGGTTCATGTTTAATTGTACTCAATATGCCACTAGCCCTGTAATTTCACTGATGGGCCGATTTGATTTAGCTCATTCTTCCTTCAGCAGCAGTGCCAAACCAAACAAGAGCACCTTTCCTGATCTGAACTGATCCTGAATCAGCAAGAACAAGTTGCTGTCTTCGTTTTATGACACGGCGAACACTGTGTTCAAATGCAAAGCTCAGCATCATCCTCTAAACTTCTTTTTGATTTCCTCAATTAAGTTGGTTTTCCCAGGTGAAAACTCCCTGCAAAAAAAAAAACAACCTAAATTGTAAGAGTGAATAACTTGAACAAAATTAAGCAAATACAAATGCTGGAGAAGGCGCCGTGTGCTCTGCAGGCTACCCAACACCACAATCCTTTCATTGTGATTAAGTCTAACTGTTGCTATGGTAACAAAGGGTCTACCCTCCCTTATCGAGAACTTGCTAATTAGTTTGTGGACGATAATAACTTGAAGGCTTAAGGTAAGACAACCACAGCCAAGATGGTTTCACTTCTAATCATGTGTCCTAATTGAGACTCTGAAGTGTTTTACTCTCACAACTAATATAAACAGCGGGGGAGTGCAAAAGGTCACGCAAGCAGGCGGCGGCTCAAACAGGGAGCAAGATTAGTTTGGAAAAAAGTGTGCATGAAGTAACGAGTAATTGCTCTGAAGCCTCTCAGGTGTGGATTCACAAAAAAACAAACAAACAAAAACCACTATAGCAGTAAACACTACAGACAGAGCTGAATCAAACATAATGAAATGCATTGCTGGATTAACTCGTCTAACTCCATCTGCACCCATCAAGTCCAGTTCTCTGATGCTGCAATGTTAATTAACTTGTGTTTGTTTTATGGCAATTTCACTGAACACTCCACTACAGCAACCTCACTTGATATTCCCTAACAAATGAACAAATAATCAGATCACTAAAAAACAACTGACAAAGGACTTTTGGGGTCACTTGGCTCTGGGGGCCCTATGGCAGTCGCTCATTTTGCCCCGTTGGACTGCATAATTTACCAATTCGAAAAAGTGGATTTATCTGAAGTAACTCTTTACATACAGTTTTGATATATTTGTTCATACGTCATTGTTCATACTTCTGCTCTTTTACACTTCTGCACTACGGTTTTATTTTACTTCAGGTTATATTCTCACAGATTTTCATCCTGTTGTTTTCTGTGGCACCTATGGCATTAATCAATAACTTTTTTTTTCACTGTCTGCAGTCATCAATCTTTTCTTTGTTTGTTCGGACATAAAAACCTATCTATAACGCGAGTGGAGATCTGAAAAACGGCATATGCTACAGGCTTTCATCAATAGGCTCAATCAGCATCGTGTTATGTGATGTTGGCCATAGACACGGGCTTAAGAGACATTTATTTGAATTACAAAAGATTACATCTTTAAGTAAATGATGGGAATACTTGAGAAAACAAAATGGTATCTGCTGTTCCAATTCACCCCACTAGCTGACCACTAAACAGGTTTGCACCCTTACAGATTATTCTGCTGGCTCAGACAGAAATGAAAAAGACAAAAGTACTCTTTCAGTTTGGCTGCTCAGACTGGTCTTGGTAATATAGGAAAGAAAAAAAACACAAAATGCATCATTGCCAAACATCAGACAGCCTGGCTCTGTCACTGCCTTTCCCATTGGCCCTGGAAATGAATGCTCATCCACTCGTTTTCCCTCTTATTGAAGAAAATAACAACTCACAGAGCGCAAAAGAGTCACTTTGATGTTTTCCAAGTATCATATACTTGCTACTACAGCGCAGCACATCAGATCATGCAAAATGGCACAAATGAGTATGCATAGCTGGTTTGGTAAAACATAAATTGACACATACTTGGATGTGGATTTTACAACCATTTGGCTAAATAATTAAATGACATGCATATTAGTATGCATCTGATAAACAGACAAATGGAAAAATTTAAAGTGATGAAAAGTGAAATGGTTGATTTCAAATGAAAACACGGACAACATGTTAGCAGCGAGTCCTTTAAACATCGAAATTGCTGTCAGATAAAAGATGCTCTTTAAATCTCCCCCGAGGCATTCGATTACTGCACTGGGTTTCGAAAATATCCCCAGCTCAACTCGAGAAGTTGAAGAAAAAAACCAAGAGCGTCAAAAATCTCAAATTAATTTTCCTTTAAGAGTGAACTCCAGCCCGACTGTTTCAAAGGGCTTGCTGTTTTTATCTGTAATACCGCCACGAGGAGCTTGCCAGCGCCAATATCCGTTATCTTCCACCTATCCTCAAATTGCCCGTTTCAGACTTTTGACAGAGGGTTATCGCTCATTTCATTTCGGCGAGTGAGGGTGGGGGTTGTGCATAATCTGTTGGCAGGAAACAAACACGGTACAAAGCCTAATTGAACTCGATTAACATTTCCCTGCTCACCAGATTTCCATTCCACTGGATCACAATTGGTGAGGGAATTGGCCAATCTGTTGAGTGATAATAACAACTCAGGCGGCTCTTCGGCGAACCGGTGGCATCAAACGTAAGCGGCGTTCGCGGCCACGCTACGCCTGACCCATAAGTAAAGAGGGGTAATTTCTCAGCTGCCGTCCCCAGAGTGTGTCCGCGGGTCTCTTCTGGAAAAGAAACGGCAACTTGAATGTCTAACTGGTAAGTGTCTACCATCGTGTTTTTGCCAAACGGTCACAGAACAAATGTTTGCGTGTCACTCTGCATGGAAATCGGGATTTAATAGAGTCACATTCGCTGATGCCCCGTCGAAATGGGGTCTCCTAGCCGCATCGCGATTTAAACACGCCATTAAACAAAGACGGGGCCATTTGTCAGGCCTGCCTTGTTTTTACGTCTGTCATGTTTGCATCATTTGTCCGACTGTGTAAAAGACTGGAGGCCCCATTTATAAAAAGGTCCTCATCCTCATGTTTTATGCCCCTAACCAAAACCAAAGCATGGATGTGATTTATATGAATAAGAAAGGGGGGCAAGAAGAGGAAAACTGAACAAACAAAAAACTTGATGCTGAAGATAATTGGCTGCATAAATGCATGTTTTTTCATGATAAAAATGTATTTGTAAAAATCATCACCTAAGGTTTAAATGCAAATATAGACCACGGTAAACATTAAAATCAAGGTTAAGTCAAAGAAGAGTTTTGAGTCTTAAAGCTAATTATACTTTCAAATATCATATACCATTATTCAAAGCATTTCCTCTCACCGATAGACAATTTCTTGTTTTAATTTGACCCTCACTCTTAAACGACACTGAAAATCAGCCTCCAGGTGTTTTCCACTTATCTACTGAAGTTGTTTGTCTGAATTTATAATGCGTTACATAAAGCATATACTTTTATAGAAACTGGGTTGCCTGTTTTAGTGGGGCTCCTTCATATTGGAAACGTGCGGCAGGTTATTCTAAAATATATTGAAAAAATAAATCTCGCGCGCATCTGACTGCTGAAACGATGCGACACAGATGCGACCGGGATGCTAGTAAATGTGCTTTAAAAAAAAAACAAGCACGATGCATTTCTGGTTTAAAGGGCACCACAGTAAAGCTAAACAAATGTTATGTCATCGTGTTCCTGCCACATTTTACTGTCACTGGAGAACGAGCGTGTTCTCCTCCTGGAGAGGAGGTGATCAGCTCATAAATTGGGTTACAGGTCTGCTGAGGGGTAATCGTATGCAGATTGAGTCAGGTCACCACGGAGACTCCCACAAAGTGTCTGTTCCCTCATAAGCACTCAAGGAGATGGTTTGCTACCATTTTTCTCCATAAAAGCTCCAGTGTAATTCAATCAGAAAGGCGTGCATACATTAGGCACGGGCTGATTGGATAAACACACAAGCATGCGCGCACACAGCTACACACACACACACACAATCTATGAGGTGACGCGACATCAACCTTTACTTGCCCTCGTGAAGTGTAGTGTCTTAGCTGGCCTGGCTCCAGGGTCCCTAAAGGAACTTATCAACTTCACAGCCACTTTTGCCGAGGGTGGGAGGCAGGAGGGGAGAGAGAGAGATGTCTCGAAATCTTGACCTGCCATTTTCCACCTTGTGAAAATGCTGTCGCAGCAGAGTGGGTCTCAATTAAGAGGAATATAGCTCTGATGTGTGGGAAAGGTAACCTCTCGGCTGCCGACGTGCAGGAGGAGATTACCTGCATGATTGAAGTACCTCCAGCAGGTTGAGAAAGAGAATGAGTCATCAGCCAATAAAGCAATCAGCCACAGCGCTCTGCATGTGAGGGTATGTTCTCACACACACGCACACACACAATGGGGCCTCCAGAACAATAAGCAAGACTCAGGCTTTGAGTACAAAATGATCTATTTCCAAAATTGCAGGAGGGAAATTAAGGGCGGTATACTGTTAGTATAATGGCACTGCAACAATAAGGAACTGCAAATGCTAAATGATTGGAGTTACGGGCCATATGGCGACATAAAGGAGAATCTACAATCACCTGGGTGTGAACAGTGATCTATAAATAGAGAGGCAGTGAAGAGGAGGGGGGCTGTTAAAGGAACAGTCCAACATCTGTAGGGTTTTTTTACATTCTGCTCAAGTACTGTTCTGTTAGAGAAACAATAGACATTTAATTAAATCATAATTTTTTAACACTTTGACGGAGCCAGGCTAGCTGGTTGCCTTCACTTCCAGTCTTTGTGCTAAGCTAGGCTAATCCCAACCTGACTGTCGAGAGGAGAAGACGAAGATGAATGGTGAAATTATAACCTCAATTACTCTCAGGCGTCCATAATGGATTTCTGATTGACTTCCTTTGACTTAACATACTTAATGTATTAGTGTGCACTCAATTGTTAGATCTAAAACCACAAACTTGTGTATCTAATCTGTCCGTTTGCAACCTGCACGACTGTGAGACATGACATTTGCTTCTGTTGTACTTTTTTTACTGCCTCCTATTTACTTTGGTGAGTACAATGTTACTGTAACATATTAAACTGGTGGCCACAAACATAAGCATTGTAGCAGACCACAGTTTTCCCTTAATGCACAGAGTTAAGGGAAGTATTGAGTATTGATCTTCTCATTTCACCCCTGGAAAGACAACAAATGAATCTATCTCCCCAAATATTGAACTGTTCCCTAAAATTCAGAGAAAAAGACACCCTACATTAGCAAAACTGTGCCTTGTTTTCAGAAATAACAAAAAAAAATAGGTATAATTTAATGTAGATGAAAAGATTGATATTTTTGCACGGCGACTCCAGCTGCCCAGCTTATTTCATGATTGCGGTGACATTTACCTCCCATCCCGCTACCCGTTCCTCACAGGCAGATAAAACAGCTCGATCTCTCCCCCGTCTCGCCTGCACTTTACTCTCATGACACTTCATCTTCATTTGTCGTTTGTCTTTCTCTCCCAACTCCCTCTCTTCCTTGACAGCCACCGGGGCTGTCATTTACATGCAAATACTCATGTGATTGGGGAAAAAAAAAGAGAGAGAGAGAAACAGTTTTTCTTCCTATCGCAAAATAAACATTGCCCACAATCTTGCCGGCTTCCTCCCCCCAGCTTCTGTATCAGATTTGGCTCCCCTGATTGGACACGGCCTCCAGAGAGAGCGGCGCCTGCTGTCTCCAATCACGGGTTAAACGCTGACGGGGATGTGGAGAGCAGAAGAGGTGGCTGATAGGAAAGGGGACAAGGCCGACTTCACCAGGACAGACCCTTGCAGGGAGGAGAATAAGGAAAGAGGCGCAGGGGAAAATAAACACACACAAACACAAACACAAACACACACACACACACAAAAGTGCATGCAAGTAAGACAGGTTTGCCAAAAATTATTCAGGAAGATTTGAAGATGCTCATTGCTGTCACAGGTATGCACCTTGCACCAACAGCAGATAAAAATCAAATATTTTATCTATTATCAATGTGACAATTGATCAATTTCAGTGTAGCATAAGGACTTTTCTTGTGCACACTATTTAAAAATGGTTTCCATCTCCATTGCATTTTTAACATTTTTCTGACATTTGAAGATCAAATTTGACTGAAATTCCTAAAACCTGTTTTGTCTCTGCAAGGGTGCGACTCAACAGGATGAGGCTCCATTCTAACACGAAGTCATAGCATTGCCGAGCTGTGTAAGGCAAATACGTGCGCTAAGGCAGTCCTACTTTGCTTTTACTCCATGTTTTGCGACGCATTTCAGATGCAGATTTCTAAAAGTAGGCTCATAAGTGGCCACTTGTGTGCCGTTTATGCACAACACTTGGCGCACTTCGCCTGACTGTCAAACAGCGTGTCAAGTTCTACTACAGTCGCCGTCACCGCTTGTACTAACAAGTCAAATCTATTAAATGCATACCGTTCCCCTTTTGTTGAATATTTAAATGGCAGCTTATAAATTTTACTTCCTGAAGTGCATTATTAGGATGCCAACTGGTAAGTAACCTGCATACGATATAGAGCTGCACTCGGCTGCATAGGAAGGGCGGCACCTTTCTCTTCAAAGCAGTATGTAAATCAACCTGTTTGACTCCATATAGGTGATTAGGCCTGTTTCCCCTTTCATGCTCAATAGCACTCACATCAAATTTGTCATCCAGCACTCGTCTACGTCCAAATCTGATAAGTGTCTTATCATCCCGTCGGATCATCTCAGTGTGCGAATCTGTGATGACTTCTACTCTGACTTTAAAGTGGTGATTACGCCTCCCGAGCGGCGTTTTGATTCTCCGGGGCAATCAAGCTACCAAGATTCACTTGTATCCATATGTTTGCTCCCGGTTCGCACCGATTTCAGGGGAACATTTGACAAGGAGCAGATGTAAAAGTGATCCTGTTATGGCTGGGGTGTCTCCTCCAGAGAGCGCACTATATAATCAGAAAATCATCCTTCTGTTCCCCACGGCGCCAGTAATCCTCTCATCTAACAAACAGCCTTGGGAGGCGTCGAGACACATAAACAATACTGACTCCTGAAAAAAAAAACAACCGAGTGCTGCATTGCAGACATGACTGCGCACATAGGACAAGAGTGTGGATAAGACATTTTCTTTCTCCACACACTCTCACCCACCCACATAGGTACAAAATACACGGCGAGAACACACACGCGGCAAGCGGGCCACACAATCCGCGCTGCCTCCGCTGGCAGCCCTGTCAGCCTGTTATTCTGTGCTGTATCATGGCGGTGTGGGTGCGCTAAGCCGGTGACTCAGACCCTCGCCGGTCCACTACAGACACCGACACACCATTTGGGCGTTGTGCTCCGGTGCCCCCGCGAAATGAGCGTTGGTGAAAATAGAGCGTGCCCAGATGGATAGAGAGCCTTGTCACATCAGCCCCTGCGCCAGCCGTCTGTGAAATGATAAGATGGCAAGAATATGTAACAAAGCAAGCAGCGGGCACTGTCCTGATGGGCGCTGGTGTCAGCTCTCATACGTCAACTCTGACCTTATTTTTTGTCTCTGGTTTTTTCCCACACTGTTAACTATCAGAGCATCATCTCTTCTCTTTTTTGCCTTTGTACTTCTCTCTCCTCCTCCTCGTCCTCCTCTTGTCTGTCTGTTTTACCCTTCCTTCCTTTCCATCTCCAAGCTATTCAGTTCTTGTACAGAAGAGTGGGAGGGCGAGGGGAGGTTGCGCCGGCAGTTCAAAGAAAGAGGAAGACAATTATGATAGAGAGATGATTCAAGCTGCAGATCAGCGAGGACAGTGAGGTCCCCAAAAAGCCACAGCAGTAAGGACGTCCGTACCGTAAATCACCGCGCCATCGCGCCAATAATTCAGCAAGAGTGGACGGTGACCTGTTTTTTTTCCCATCGACCTGCGTTCAAGGTCGAGTGTGATATGAAAAAAAAAGAAAGAAGAATTTCAGCAGTATTGGAAGGAATTTGGAGAAAAAGGCAGGGGAGCTGCAAACATTTCTGCCAGACACACACAATCTTTACATTGGCTGACATGTACAAAAAAAAAAAAACCCACAAACATGACTGCATATTTACATTGGATATGCAGACAGACACACACACACACTCACACTCCAGTCACATGCTCACACAGGCAGCCAGGGATCCAGGGAAACCTAGTGGCCTGGAACAAGAGTATAGCCAGAGCTTCCCATTAGAGGACATTACTGTCAAACACTGGAACGAAAACTACCTGCTGTACACTGATTACCAACCTACCTCCCGCTACAATTCAATTACAAACTAGATAATATGATGCACTGCACTCATTCTCTGTGACAGTGTTCAGCCAGAGACGTGGGGAGGTGAGGACAGCTGGCTGAGATGTTTCCTCCCGAAAATGCAGACGCCTGTTTCGCTCATATTTCGGCACCGGTGGTGGCATTTTTGGCCCCACTGAATTTTTCAGGGGGGGACAGCGATGTTCCGCAGCCAAAGAGGGCAAAAAAATATCATCCTAAAGGTGTAACAGGTGACGAACAGGGTGCTAAAATGCGTCTTTTTGCGTGCTTGTTGCTCCCATGAAAAGCTGGAGTGGTGTCAAATTTTACATTATGCATCAGATTGGAGCATCATAAAACGGATCAAAGCTGCAATTAAAAAATGATTAGCCGGGGCTGAATTCACTCATCAGTGACACTATTTTTGCCCGCAAAGCTTTGCATCTTGTCCAACATATTCATCAGAAGTTATTTAATTCATTTATTTAAGTATTATTATAACAAAATATTAGTTTTCTGTAAAAAGAGCCAAAAAACAAAATGTCAACGAGGGCTTTGAGATAGTTAATTAAAAGTCAAAAGTAATTAAAAGCTTGATGAAAGATTAAATTAATTCAGATTTTATCCACTTTGTATTGACACTCTTGATAAATGAACTTGCTTTATTGAGTGCTGTGGCTCTAAAAGCAAATAAAGTTATCTGGCACGAAAGGCAACTACAAAAAATTTTTAAAAATAAGGTGGGGGGTGAAATCTGAGGAGGAGAGTTAACTTCTGGATGTGTTAAGACCCTGAAGAAAAGAAGCTGTTGGTGAAACTTGTGCAGAGGAACACTGCTCTTCGCTCCCTCCAGGCCAAGACTGGGAGTTATCGACGAGGGGAGCCGTATGAGAGGAGCCGGACATTCAGAATCGAGAAATGAAGGGGGGGGTGGGATAAAAAAAAAATAGAAGGCTAATTGATAGAGAATGCAGGCCATTA
This sequence comes from Scortum barcoo, assembly GCA_023238725.1. NCBI lineage: Eukaryota > Metazoa > Chordata > Actinopteri > Centrarchiformes > Terapontidae > Scortum > Scortum barcoo. Next base: position 4,009,513 of record CM041541.1, read on the forward strand.
GCAGACATGCACAGACTCTGCCACAAGTCAATCATTCCCAATCTTCCCTGCAGACCGACGATGACTAATAGTCTCAAACGAGCCTTTTTAAAACAATTTTACCTTTGGGAGGAGATTCTCCTGACGTTACAACTCCAATTATACTGCAGACCGAGGAAGAAAACAGTTCTGCAAATCACATATTACCTTATTCATACTGTACATCTGGAGAGGCGAGCGAGCCATTTATTGTAGCGTCAAGCTGCCAGCCGTCAGATAATGAATTATTAAAAGTTCTGAATGTAAACTCTGACAAAATCTTGCCAAAAACAGCTGGAGAGCAACAAAAAAACCTAAAGCAAGTACAAAAGATATAGGATAAGACAGATCATGCTTTTCATTTGACAGTTTATCCTTTGGATATATATAACTCGTAATTTAAAATGATTAATATTAAAATACTGCAAATGGGGAGTACTTGTATTTAGGTCAGAAACACTTTCAATTATGAAACTAATTAAATAAAAGATGGTCATTTTGAGCTACTTTTTTTTAGTTATATAACCACGGAGGCAGGCACACACACTCACAAACACACACACACACAAACCCAACTATATGTTCCACTCAGTACACACATAAAAAAAAACAACTCCCCCAACACACAAACAGCAATTCCCTTATCCCTCAGCCAACCGCCTGATAACAAGCAGTTCATTTTCCTGATTCGAAATAAGCCATCCTATTCTGCTCCAATTAGAAGCTTAGTAAGAATTCCATTACCATGTGCTGCATCCCATCTTCTCCCTCCAAATGCACCCACGGTTCAGGCGCTGTGGTGGTGGGTGGGTGGGGGTGTAGGAAGGCTGAGCGGTTGTGGGCGCCGAGGATCTTGGTGAAAGGAACAGTTAAAAAAATGTATTCATGCACGTTGTCAGCAAATTAGAACCTTAATGCAAATTGAATTTACAATAAATCCACCTGGAGCTGCCGTAGAAGAGAGAGGAAGAGACAGAGAGAGAGATAGAGAGAGAGAGAGAGGGAGAAAAGAGGAAGCAGAGAAAGGAAAAAAACCAATAAAATGAAAATGGAGATCCTGGCACTATGAGCATACATTTGCACATGCATAATTAATTAAACCGGGGTTCACTGCGTTAGATGGATGACCGTCTGAGGGGAAAACCAGGGAGCCACTGAAAGTAGAACAGTAATAAAAAGGTGAAAGAAGAGGTGATTCTTATTTCAGAGAAGGGAATAATAACCCAGTTTTCAACTCACTGACATCAATGTTGGTGCTTATACATGCGTGCGGGATTATATGTGCTGTGTGTTTGTACGATTGGGAAAAAAAGAGGGAAAAAAAAGGGATGAACGCCAACTGGCGGCAGTCACTTTGCTTCGACGACAGCAAAAACAAAACTCAAAAATAATCTACGGCCCTCCAGTGAAAGACTCGGTGGGCTTGTTAGTGAGAATCGCAGGTTTGGGCGAGGTAACAATGGGGTAATCCAATATAAACAAACTATCCGCAGAGGTGGTTGAATACACTAAATTAATGCAATTGTTCCTCGGCTGTTCAGACCGGCTTTCTCATTTGGTAAGTGCTCCCACTGCAGCCGCTGAATGTGGGCATGCGGAGAACAGAGGCCTTTGAAGGTGTCACCGGCTTCCAGAAAACAAACAAACAACAACCAAAAAAAACAACAGAAGAGGAGTAAAAGGGCTTATTTTCTCCTCATATTTCCTTCCAAATATGCTGGTTTACATTTTGTTCACGGCTGCGGGAGGAGGTGCTCGGGAGCTGGCGGTGATGATGAGTCGGCGGCTCTTCCAAACAAACTACATCTAATGTTCATTCATGCGGCGTGCTCCGGGGGTCAGCGTGGAAACAGGAAATACGGCAGCTAATATGAATGTGATGAGTTCTTCGGGAGGTGATATTGAATTCTGAAGCGCCGAAGTGGCTTAAAATCAGACAAACAGTCCAGATTTTGACATGACAAGAAAGCGATTGTAATAATAAAAAAAAAAAGTCACAGGATCAAATCAATATCAGACATCCTGTAATCTGAACATACCCGTATCACAAATTGTTACATAAGTTTGAATAATGGCTGATCTGCGAGTAAATAACATGATGAATATCATCTCACAAGGCCATCTTTCAAAACGTGTGCTTAACTTTGCATCACCACTTCTTTCTTGTGTTATTTACTATTTACTGAGATAGGCTCGATTTTGATGGGGTCCACACCTTATTTTACTTTTTTTTTTAAAGAAAAGCCGCACTCACTGCAGTCATCCCTGTTTTGCTGAGGAACTATGGGCCTTGAAACACAAAGGCTGCGCACTAATGACGAGGCTGCTTTGGCATTGAAAACTGGATACCAGGTGGCTGCATCAACATCCCCTGACCTCGCCATAGAATGGAGCTGCATGCACATCTACAAAAGACACGTGGGAAGAAAAGAGAAAAAAAAAACACTTTCCTTCAGTAATCTTTGCAAAGACAAAACAAACGAAGATGGGCTACTTGGACGCGCGGCACTTCTCATTTCCCTCTCAGGCTACTCCAACAGATATCACGCGAAAGGGCTAAAGGTTGGAGTAAAACAACTCCAGCTACAGTAAATCTGCGCTGTAGCTGCACTGGGTAAAAAGCAGTGGCTCTGATATTGATCAAATGGTAAGACCGGTGCTCCAGTATATCAATCAAACCAAACCAGCTCTGCTGTTAAGTAGTAAAAATATGCCTACCTGGACTGCAACTCCATCACATTTTAGTCCCTTCTGACATCACATACAATATGAAGAGTCTTTTTTTTTTCTTCCTTTTTTTAATCTGCTTCTGTCTCATTCATCCTCCCTTGGCTGTCCCTCCGCTAGTAATCAAGGCAAATCAAGGAGGCAGTGCCCTTGATTGGACTTCAGACAAAAAAAAACAAAAAAAAAACACGATAAAGGCTTTAGGCTGTAAGAGAGCTAGAAGAAATCTTCAATTCCCCTGCTGAGATGAAGAGGATGTCATGGAGAAATTGAATTAGATTTTTCCTGTCGTTAAAGGGCTAAAGAGGTCTGATGCGATGTAAAAAGGCAGCCATTGTTGGATTTTTGACAAAGCGTCGGGGTTGCTCAAAGGTTTGACAGAGAAACTAATTATTTCATGAATCGCTCTAATGTTGAGCGTTGTTAAAAATTGATCCGCGCCGCATCCGGGAAAAAACTAATGCGGCATAAATACACTCGCACCTTTGGATCTTGAAGGATTAAAAAAAAAAACCCAATCAGGTTTTCAAACAAAAGCCCTCACTGTAAGATCGCTTCAGACGTCGGCCACAGCTTCATTGCTCCCTTTTTCTGTCAATCAATCAGAGTTTAAAGTCAGTGCGAGTGAAGAGTGCGAAGTTGTCATCTCCTCTCTCCCTCTGCAGACAAAAATTATAATATGAAATGCAGCGTCAGGATTTTAAGGGGGACATTGTCTTCTTCTTTTTTTTCACTATGCCAGAAAGTTGCAGTTTGCAAACCGCTGTCACATTTGTCTGAAAGCTGCCCCTGTTTACGGAATAGCGACTAAAAGAGACTATTTCAACAAAACAGAGTCTTTGTTCCTGTTTCAGTGTCCTTGAGCGAGACGCAGAGCTGGTGTGCAGTGGCTGGCCCTGACCTCTCACCTCTCGTTGAAGGGAAGCGAGCAAATCAAAGTTCTCCCCTGAAAAGTCGCAGCGAGCAGGGCGACAAGGAAAAATAAATATCAAAGTTTGTTATTTGACAGAGGACCTCTGTCACTCGCCGTTCCTCCTCTCCTTCCATCTATCCCCGTCTCTGCCATCTTGCTCAGCGGCACGTTATCTAATAAAGCCGAAATGCCATAAAAATAACCTTAAAAACCCTTTGGCCTGCCAAATTCTGACACCAGCCCAATTGAGATGCCATCATAAATTCTGAAGTCTGTGATTCTTTTATAGACAGTATGGGAAGAGGTGAGCTAAATGGATGAGAGAGATGGTTGCCAGTAATGTATGAAAGGGGGAGAGAAAAAAAAAAGGGGGGGGAGCACAAATGCAATGCAGAGAGAGAGGAGATAGTGTGTGTGTGTGCGTGTGTGTGTGGAAGGGGATGGGAAGAGACAGAAGAAAACAGACTCAAAGACAGGCTGAGAGCCCATCTCCTAACCGCGTGCATATTAATGCGGCACTGCGGAAACTCAGCCAGCACAGGCAGCAGTCAAGGTCACCAGAGATTACCAGGACCATGACTAAGCGGGGTGGCCGACGATTACCGAGGGCGCCCCCTCCCCTCCGCCTCCTCCTCCTCCTGTTCCCACCGGCCCCTCCGCCTCTGTCGCCCTGCGCCCTCTTGTCCTGAGTCCGATTCCCACGGGTCACCGCTAATAAACCAACAAGTCACCTCTTTCTCAGTGATCTGCAGCAGTGAGGAGGGGTTGGTGGTGGTGGTGGTGGTAGTGGTGGTGTTGGGGAGGGGGGGGGGTCCTGCTGAGTACATGAATTTTGATCAGCGTGCACATAATACCAGAGGTTGTGATGATGTAACAAGGCAGAGTTTCTTGCCTCTTCTTCGCTCCCGCTGTCACCCCCTCCCTCCCCCCCTCCTCCTGCGACGCTCTTCCCAGCAGCGTGGGTGGGGATGATGGAAAGGGAAGGAGGGGCGGAGACAGAGGTTGGTGGAGACTCTCTCTGCCGCCCACTCCAACCATCACCTCCATTAACCAAGCTGTGTCATTAATAGGCTATTTTAGGCCGACGTGTTCCATTAGTGGCCGCTCATCTGAGGAGGCAGGTTAGAATAATACACACATATATGTCATAAAGCATTGTGTGTGTGTGTGTGTGGGTGGGGGGGCAGCAACAGCTGGTGGTCATACGCCATATGTGAGCTTTCACAGAGGCTCTGGGATTAAAGACGCACACAGTTACAGATGTACTTGAAGGCACCTTCATTCCCAGAGATGCCCGATCTATCTGTGTGATTGGAGTGGTGCTATAAAAGAGCTAAACCAACACACACACACACACACATTCAGAGTCTCTTTAGACATCCTCCGTGCAAGACGCCCTTTGGATTAACAACCAAAGTTTCCTGAGTCTGAATATACAGCACCTCGCCGAGCGACTGCCACACAATCGATTCTACACTTTGATGAGCTTCTAATGAAAGCAGTAAACATGCAGATTAGAGACTGTCAGTGGCCTTTCTGAAGGTCTCTCCTCCTCCCACTTTATCTCCACTATTAAGGAACCGATCAAGAAAAAATAGATCCCAAGATAAACAGCACCATTTGTCAGAGCAGCGGAAAAACTCATTTTTAGCTTTCTAATCTTGTTAATGTCTCTGCGGGAAAATAAAGAAAGCAAGAGATACTTTACTTGAGAATTTTTTTACTACTCCACTACATTTACAAGACAAGGAGGGGACAGCCCTGTGAGAGAGAGAGAGATGTATTTAATTGTATTTTGTCCAAAAAAAAAAAAAACAAAGCCCAGGTGGCTGTGCAGGGTCGTGCTGCTTCTCCCAACCTGCAGGGAGCCATTTGTTCCTTCTGTAGGTGCTTGAAACTTTTAATAGTGCCTTTATCATGCTGTGTGTAACCCAGTGGCCAGGTGTCACATTTTCAGGTCACAATGCAAGTCTCTGTTGGGGAGGTTTTTTAGTGAGTCTGACGACAGTTTCACTGAATTTAAGTGTAACATACCTTTTTTTTTTTTCCCTTCACCAGGTTTTCCCACCAGGGTAGGATAACAGTAATGACGTCCTGCAGTACATTTCAATTTCATTTCTTATCCTGTGAACCTTGTAAACAGCTCCTCAGATCAACACGTTGACAAGTCGAGTCGGCGGTAATGACTTCTCCTTTTTTTTTTTTTTACTGGAATTAATCTGTCTCGCAGAATGTTAGAGGAGATAATTAACCGGTGCTTTCATCTTCATTTTAACTGGCATGTTCATTAACGTATTTGCCGCATCCGGTAAGAAAAGAGACCTAACGTTTCTGTTAATGAAAATAAACAAATAAATTACTTGGACCAGAGGCAATCAAGTTGAGGCAAGGTTTTGGCAGGGTGACAGGTATCAAGGCGCGCGGAGCAAGCTTCATTAGCCGGAATAGGGCAATCATGTAAGGATCATGCGGGCGGCACAGACATAATGATCATGATAAAGTCAGCTGGCAAATAATAAAATAAACAGGTCCCCAAGGCTACGCTATCACTGCTGTATCAAACTCTGTCGCCATTACTTTTTTTTTTTTTTGCATTTTAACATGCAGGGAGAATCATGAAATTGTTCCTTTGTGCAGCATTATTTCCAGCGGCCACTTCGCCGACACTCTGCAGCTCCCCGTGTCTTAGAAAGTAAAAATACCTCAACATTTCAGGAAAACTGTATTTTCACATGAAATATTAACAACCCATGAGGGAAAGACAGGACTCTTACTGAAATACACCTAAAAAAAAAGTCAAACTGACTCGCCTTCATACCTCGTCAGATGACTTATCTACCCTCTGTGCATGCCCAAAACCCAATATTGGGTAATGGAGCTCTGCTGTCAAAGATGCTTAATCTTACTGTCAAGAAGGAGGATATATTCTAAGAAGGGAGAACATATTTTCCGCATCTATTCCCGGAGCAGCTTTTGTATCTGCTCAGGCAGTCAGAATGGTATCTGAAATATCATATTAAAATAATAGGGTTGCAGATAGTCAGATAGATGGGAGGGCAGACTTTTGAGAAGCAGCAGAAATAGAAAACAGCATTGTTTAATTCACGGTTCATTTATTGGTCATTATACAGTTCCTTTTTACAGTTTTTTTCGATATAGTATATATTATTACCGCACACTGAAACTTTTGGTTTGTTTTTTTTATGCAGCATTAAAAAAAAAAAAAAGGTCACCCTTCACTACAGTTTACAATAAACACCTCATGATGAGCGTGCAGAATATGCTTCTAATAGAAATGCAAAAAAGCCGTGATTATGCAGCCCGGGTCACTTTATGACGTCAAAACTAAAAAAAGAGCAAAAAAATACAGGAACTGCAGATTTGTTTGTGCACTGCAAATAATGTTTTCACCCTGTTCGGATCATGAAATTGAGTTTTTTTGCTTAACTACTGTGTTTTTGACGATGAACTATAATGCTCTCTATTTAAAGCCTCTTAAAAAGCACACACCTAGAAATACTACCATGCAAATATAAATATCCTAAATAATTCTTTCATTCTTTCAAATATATATCTTTAAGTATTACTTTAGAATTAGTATTAGTTAGGATTTAGTATAGGATTATTCTATATATATATGCTTTTAACGCCATGAAAACACCAACAATGGCACCTTCAGCCCATTCTGAAATTAAATCTTTAAAAATGGCTCATAAATAAAAAAAAGAGCAATTTCCAAGAACAGCCGGGCAAAGTAGTTCTGAGAAAACATTAATCCAACACCAGTGAATAGTGTATTTACAGGGGACTAGTTTCAGCTGCGGATTGAGCGCCTTACTTATTTATAGTAGCTGGACTTTGTACACGGGACTGACTCAAAATAAAACTACGGCGCCCGTGGTCATCGTAATGACGGAAAACATGCCCCCAGTGGCTCATTGATGCGTTTTTAATAGTTTTTGCACAACAACGGCACAGAAGAATAAGATATATCAGGCAACAGAGAAACAGCCTGGATTTTGGCTTCTAAACTGGACCTGAACTGAAGCGCTAAAATCATAGCTAACCAAAACGAGCTTTCCAGTTATATAGAGATGAGCAAATCCCAGTGCCTATATGCAAAATCTTAAAGCCAAATGTCCTGAAATATTTAGGTCTTACTTGATACATATGCAGCAGGAGCTCTCAGCTGATACATAATATATCACAGTTTTACACTAAGCACAGCATTTACATATTACCTTGTTCAACCTGAGAGAGATCTTAGTGCAAACCGAAAAGTTTGTGTACCGCTTGGAAGGTTTCCCTGTCGCACTTTGAGATAGATTTTCATACAATGGCACTCCACTGGCTTATCGCCTCCTGTCTCACCCGCCTCTCTCTCTCTCTCCCTCTCCTTGAATCCTTCCCCTCTTTTCACTCCCTCCTCTCTCTCTCCTCTCTCCTCTCGCTGTAGCTGTACACAGTATTTGTATATCAGTCGCTGAGGAGCTGTTTCTCTGGTGGCAGCGGTTGTCGCCCTAGAGTATTCTTGTCTGGCATCACAACACAACTCGGAGATCAGAGAACCGAGCACTGTGCCTCTTAATGGGAAGATCTCCCCCCACAGGCTCCGCTACCGCATGCATTCTCTCCTGCTTTCATTTAATCCTCTCTCCTCGCCTGCTCCTCTTATTTTTCCCTCCTCTCCTCTTTCCTCCAACCCGCTTTTTCCTCTTCCTTCCGCTCTCCCCTTCTGTAATCCTCTCCCTCCTTCATCTTTCCTCCTCCCTTCCTCCTCTCCATCTCTCTGAAACCTCTCTCAACTTTTACCCCCCCCCTCCCGCCTCTCTCTTTCTCTCTTTTCTGCTCTCTTCCTCCTGTGTGCTTGTTTTGAACATACCAGAACCAGGACATGGGTCTCTGGGGGTGCCAGGGCTTCTTATATAACATTATAAAAAATTCACACATTGCATGTTCTTATTACGGAGGGGAGAAGAAGAAAAAGAGGGGGGGATGAGTTGAGTTGATGGAGTGGTGGGGGCTGCAAGGACAAATTAAAAATAAGTGTGTGGAGAAAAATGCAAGTACAAAACAGCCTTCAGTGCCATTTTGGCTGCGAGGATATTGATTCCTGCCACCGCGCATGATCAAAAACAAGCTAGCCGGCTTATAAACTGCCTGTGAGATACAGCGCGGGTGAGAAGAAACGCTGCACAGTTCCTTTTCATATCCACCACATCTACATAATGTATACTGTGTTGCACAGCGCAAACTCATTTCTTCCCGATATTACTTCTCCGATGGAGGTTTCCTCATGAAAAAACAATACAATTACCATTAAATTGATGCCTGTCACGCCACGGCCTTATTTCTGCATGATCAATCATCAAAGGCGACTTATTGTGAAAGCTGCAAAGGATTCTGGAGCCTAATGGCGCACCACTTACAATATTCCCCTCGTCAACAGATACGAAAGGCGCTCCAAACAAATATCATAACAAAGTCGAACTTCCCATTCACGAGGCGGCTCATTTTTTCCTGCTAGCCACAACAAGTTGAACCGAAAATTGCGCCAACAACGGAATCATTGGTCATTCGGCATGTAATGTAGCTGATTTAAAAGCCATAAAAGCCTGTTTACCACTGCTATTCACAGATCATCTGCAGAGCATGAATTATTAATCGACCAGAGTGTCTCTTTCTCGCTTCTCCCTCTTCCTCCCTAAAAAAAAAAATGCCATTCTGTAATGTCATGCAGCGGCATCAGTCATTTCTCAACAAACCTGCTTGGGCGCGGAGGACTCTGGGTAGGAATGCGCAATGTGACCCGATGCCGCCAAATCATTTGACTCTAATGAACATCTGCAAGGTCAAGATAAATAAGATGGAGAGAGGAAAAACAAAGATAGACAAGCGTGATGTCAAGTTCTCTTAATTTTCCTTCTCCATCCACTCTGCGGTAGCTTTCTTTGGCTCACACACAAGAAAAACACTCATCTCGCTCTCTCGTTCTCCTGTTAGTCAGTTTTCTGTCAATCCATGTTTTTTTTTTTTAGGTCTCTTGGGTAGAGGTAAGGCTCAGCGTTGCTCTAAATGTGGCCTAGCATGGTTGTTTCTTAGCAATGGAGCCCTTATGTCTGCAATGTTAATGAGGAATTATCAGAAATTAATTAAGATTAAAAAAGGTCCCAAGGTGAAGGACTTGCTTATTACAGTGCCATGTAAATCTTCCATAATCCTTCAGCACAAGAGCAAGCCAAACACTGCGAAAAACTGGGAAAATGCTCTGCAAGGCTGCATTGTTCGCTCCCATACACACGCACTTGTACTGTACTACACACCCATTCAGCCCACATACACACCCATTCAGCCCACATATCCAGGAATTACAGTACATGCGTGCGCACAATAGCATAATACACACGTGGTACAGATAAGTCCAATTTTTATCCCCTACACTCTCCATATGCGCTCACAACGGTGAGACATGGCCGAGAAAGAGGAGAGTAAGGTAAAGGACAACAGGACGAGTCCCCGCCTTTGGCTAATGAACAGGTCAGGAGAACGGCGCCCGGGCCGGATTACACCGTGTCACGCAGGGCCACAAATCCCACATTAGCGATCCATCCTGCGCCACGTGCTGATCTGCTGACTAATGGACTGATGCCAGTGACACATTTTTTCCTGTTGCCTTCCCGTTTGTGTCATTTGCCGCCTCTCGCTGGGTCCGCCAAGCCAAAACAACAAAAGGTCACAAGTCTGACGGACGACCGTCTTGCACAGTGCTTTTTAACTACACAAATGCATGCTGGGCTTCGTGTCGGGGGCTTTCCTTCTGAGGTGGGTTTTATTATTATTCAGAGGTGAGCAAACCTGCTGTGTCGCCACAATGGACGGCGGGCTCAAGGTTAATCAGCGCATGAGAAGAAATGGCGCTCCCTTGTAATAAAGGCAGCGCTTGCTTCTTCCCGGCTGGTGGCGCATTATGTGGCGGACACCAGCGGAGCGACGTGACAGTTTGCATCAAACATCTCTGTTTCACCCATCATGCATCTCCAGGGTGCGGGCCAAGTCCTCGTTGAGATCTGGATGCCCGACGTGGAGCCGGCAGCAGCTCGGGCTACGATCACACGACAGAGTCATCTCTCGCAGACGCCTGCACACAGTGATGCAGCAGTATTCTCGGTAATAAATAAGAAACAAAAGCATGAAGCACTGGCTGGCTGGCCGGCCTCTAAAAAGTTCAGCATCAAAGTCATCTGCTTCCTGCTTTTTACAGAATCTCTTCTTGCATTCTCTCTTCTTGTTTTTGGTTTTGTTTCTAGGGAGGAAGGCGTTTTTATTGATGCTGACAACATGCGGCGGTGTAGGAGCGCCATCCCAGCAGGTAGATGAAGCAAGTTTAATATCCAGAATCTGTCAAGTGATGTGCACCTATGAAGTGCTGCGATGTGAAAGATAGGAAATCAAGTTTCTGACACTGCCCCAGAACCATCTCGGTTCATAAGTTGTTGTCACTTTAGCAGAGCAGACGATTCACTGAGGAGGAGGTGCACCTGTCTTATCTAAGTTTAAATGATCCCCCTCACAGTGTTTCAGAACGATTAAACTAATACAAAGATTATACAGTGTGTGTTACTGGTAGCAATTAGCATGACACAAATGTCAAAATAGCTTTCACTCTATGGGGTTACTGTTGTCTACAAAATATCTGACCTTCTCGGTGCTCTTTTTTTTTGTGAGACTGGATGTCCCACATAACAAATCAGTGATATCGAAGTGCAGCAAACAGGAAATTGCGTAACTTCATTGCACTGCACGAATGCCAAATTGTGCAGATTTTCCACATACTAACCCGCCGCTCCGACACCCCAAAGCCAATAAGGCTTCCATTATGAAGGGGAATCATTCTGTCAAACTGGGTAATATCAGAGCAGGGCATGTTAAGCCTGCTTCTAAAATGGCTGAAAGAAATATTTTTTTGTTTTTTTTGTAACACCCTCCCCCCACTCCTGTTTTAGGAAGCAATCTAGCGTTTGGAAAATTTGCATTTCTTTGCAGGAGAGACTCATTAATTCGGAATGATTGTGGAAACTGTGCCATTTGTTCCACTCTTGTGACTTTTAATGCACCAGAGAAACAGGGTTGTTGCACAGGGGAATGATAATCTGAAACCACACTGTAATTCTCTGGTTCTAACAACAAATTCAAGTAGCTGCATACTGGCAGATGTGGAAGCATGCGTGCATACCTGATAGGAATAACACCGATCATTAATGCATTTGCAGTGTCAACTACCCATTTGTGAAATATTTCACATATTTCACAGTTTGTTTTTGTAGCTGCTGTTGTGACATTTGGTTTAATGAATCATGGAAATAATTTATATCCTTACTTTGTATTTACCAATCTCCATTTCAAGGAATTGATCTCTTAATAGGCAGAAAAATGATCAACTGAAATCTAATCAACCGATCCCAATGATGACTAACACGTGATTTGAGTTTTAATGACATAATAGGTGCTCCAATTTGCAGAACAGGATGTTGGTTAAGGAAATCTATACAATGAACCTGGCTCTAAGAATGTATAGCACTGTATTTAACCAGCCTGGTCAGTGGTAATCTCATTTTGTTCATATCCTCCAATAAAAAATCATACCTGCACTCTAACTGCAACCTCCTCTTCCTTTTTTTGGGAAAGCACCTGCTCAAAGTGGCCCACTCTCTACAGCGGACTCATTATTCCCATTATATACAACGCAATCACAAGTAGGTAGTGGGGCAGTGACACATTTTTCATTGTACCGAGTCTGAACTGAAGCGTTTACATCCACAAGAGACCTCAATTCAAGGGGAGAGAAAGTAATTGGACAAGGAAACCTAAAAAAAGTTCTAATGTTGAATGTTTAATGTGCCACAGAAATCAGCAGTCTGTTATGCCTGTACCAGAGCCAGACTCTTCTCATACTTCTTTCTGGTTCACTCTTGTCTTTAGCAGCGAAGACGCCATCAGTTGGATTGAGGTCAGGTGACTGGAAGACCAAATACACTGGGAAAATGGAGATGGACATAAACACTGGGAGTCTGCATACATGGATTTATTATGTTCTGCAATGTACAATCCTTGCAGTCATACACTTTTTGTCCATAACTCGGATTGTCCATCCGATTTATGGATTTCATTGGACAAAATCTCTACGTTATCCTTGTCCAAATGTTGAGGATAACTGTCCTGCTCCATCGCTCTAAAATCCTAGACTGGCTGCCAAATATGGACGTGAATACCCTCAAATTAAAACTGAAAGTCACCACTTTCACCTTAGAGTCACTGCTTCTTGTCAAATCAAATGTACCCACTCAAAACAACACCATCTTGCTACTTGGACTGTACAGCATGTGGGTCTTTAGGTGAATCACAGAAACACAGAAGAAGTCTGGCCCGAGTGTGTCAGATAGAGCAGGCATGCACACCGTGTTGGCCCAAACTGCAGAGCTTTGAATTTCAGCAAAACAGTAGCCGTTTAATCTCCGGTGTCATCAAAGCAAAGCACAGAAGCGGAGAGGCCACACAGCGTCTGTATCCAACCAATTTACCCACAATGCTACCTGGGCTGAAAATAGCCCGGTGAAGCATATTTTGCTGCTTAACTACACAAAATAGAATATTCAACATATCAATTTTTGATATAGGTGGCAAGTTATCAAATAATCCTGCCAGCCTCGCTGTATTTTAAGTCACTGAATATTATACAGCGAGGCAAATTGAATAATGTGTCCGTTTATATCCGACTCAAGGGGAGCGAAGGCATTTTATTCACACTGCATGAAAGCAACCAGAACTCTTTGAATGCAGTGGATGTTTTCATGTGGACACGCATGCTTTGGACCTCTTTTGAAAGCAGTAAAAATCATCCCAGACTTCTTTATTACAATGGCTGTATATTAGGTTAGGCATTTGAGAAGTCTATGAAAAGTCAGAGTGTGGGGAAAAAAAAGAAAAAGGAAAACAGGCTGGAGAGCACAACAAAACCGACAAAACCCCTTCAACTGCATCCAAATGTTACTGAACCGCAAACAGAACGGCGCTGCCTCCTCGCACAACCCGAAATGAGGCTTAAAATGAAATTAATAAAACAGCACCGGAGTCGAGCTTGTACAGTCAGCCATCTTCTGTTCTTAAATCTTTCCAGTCGAGTATTCTAACTAGATACAGTCTGAATACACAGAAGGATTCCGGCGCGCTGTCTTGGCCCTGATCCATAATTTAACTAAGAGCTGATTCAGAGCCCAACTTAAGAACTCTGTATAAACTTTTATTATTGGTACACAGAATAAAAAGATGTTTTCTCCCTTATTTTAAAAATGCTGAATAAAGTTTTGCTCGGTTGTTAAAATTCTGTTTTGTGGAGTCGACAAAACGGCTTTTGGCCCTCAAACGGTTCTTATCTGCTTGCCAGCCGATGTTGCCTGCCATGTTTGTGGGGCGAGAGAGGAGGCCTGTGTGTGACAGTAAAGAATATATTGCTAAATATAATCATCACCAGCGAAAAAAAATCAACCAAAACCGCACCAGAGCCATAACGGGACACATTAAGACAATAAACAAACATCATCTTGAGATAAAAATGCTGATTCAATACAACCCTCCTGAATTGTTTTCTGCCAGCTCTGCAGGTGTGTGAAAGATTCTCATTTTTTTTCTGGCCCATTTAAATGAATCAGTGTCATGCATGGCTGGTGCCATCAAGACTCGATGAATACTTTTGCACATGAAAAGCGAAGGTGGGGAAGAGGCGGCGGTGAATCCATTAGCCTTGCCATGTCTCACTGACTCCATTGTTTTATTCTGTTTCCTGGCAGCGGAGGATTCACCTCCTCGAACGCCGCCGCACGCAGAGGAGCGGAGGCGATGAAAAGCATGAAGCCCGGGCCACACACGGATCCGAACGTGAGAGCAGGCGACAGAGGAGAGCGGCGGGGGAAAGGAGCGTTTGTTGTGGGTGTGTGGGTGGGCGTGCATCTGTGTTAAGAAGGACTGAGGTGGTATGTTCCTTAAGTTGTAATTCACCACTGGGGATTTAGCTTACTGTGATGTAGGACCAAGCAAGTCAGGTCGCCACACGTCAGACAAACCCCAAAAAAAAAAGACACAAAAAAACATACCATAAAGAGAAACTCCGGTATTTGTCAACCTTTGCCCTATTTTATCCTTTTTACTTCTCATTTCCTTCTATTAGGACAATAGATGTGGATCATAACAAGGAGTACAAGCCTCCTATAACATACATAAATCTATCTGTCTGTGCAGCCCTGTGTCACAAAGTGTCCTTTATGAAGTGGAGCAGAAAGTGGGGGTGTGGAGGTCGGGGTAGTGGAAGGGCATAAAGCCCATCCAGCTTTTATGCAAGAGATATAGAGATCAGTTTGTGTCGCATCACTATCAGTTAATACTTTGTTTTTTTTGTCAATTTCCACAAACTAAGTAGATATTCTACTGCAGTTTCCATATACAAATGTTGTAAACAAAAATAAATCATTTTCATAACACTGGTGTTGGACATGACAAGGAACATCGTCATCAGTTGTAATTTGGGGATTTTGCAGAATCGATCAACATCAGCACTCATTTCGGGTTATGTAAACACAGAGTAGTGCCCTAGAGATCGCTTCTGAAGCTAACAAATCCACTGCCTGGCTAATTTGTATTCTAAATGGGTTTTTTTTTAAAAGCTTGCACTCGTTTGCACTTGCTGTGATTTCCCAAATTATTACAAAGGTGTTAGTAAATAAAATGTTATCATGGACAAAATATGAGAACAGCATCCAGGTTGACAAATGCTGGAATTGTCCTTTAGAGCATAGATTTCTTGTAAGGTAGACAAACTTCACAAAGCTTCTAACTCTGTTTATGCAGACTGAAACAACACCTTAATTTTGTTAAGTGGATGATTTGATCATTAAAATTGCATAAAAAGTAGAATGTCTAATTAATATGTTTTTAGAATCTAATCAAAATGATTTACTTAATTTAGCATGAAAACAAAATGAATCAAATAAGAATTACAGCTGAAATGAAAGAACCACGTAAGAAAAGCTGTGACTCAGTCCACACCTTAATCCAAGTTACACAGCTTTTAAAACTTTTTTTGTGGAATATAGACGTATTATAGCTCCTACACTAAAGGTCTGGCTGTAATTATATGGAAAAATATAATTAATAACATTCAGTATCTTCAGTTAGTCAATATTGAATCAGGATCCAAAATGAGGGATGAGGACTTTCCTGAATCTCATTTAGCACCTCATTTCAAAGTCCTTCCTCTCCTGAGCTGAATTCCTCCGTCAACAGGGACGTTTTTCTTGATGCAAAATGAAACCGCCCACTCGCAGGTGTCAACGGGCCTCTAATCTGCAGCAGCGAAAAAACACCTCTGACTAAATTTGTGCCTCGACACCAGCCGCACATTTACATCCTGCCCTCCGACTGTGATTGTGGTCATTAACAGGAAAACTCCAGATTGGTGCAGCAGGGCAGCTTTGTTCTAGCACCCACTGTGCCAGGCTTTAAGGGCCGCTCTTGACATTTATACTCAACTGAAGCACTGATTGCAAATAATGGTATTAGAGCTACATGCAGATGCAAGATGGACAAAGTTAATGATAGCAACGTGGCATAGTGTCGGACGAAACGTTCAAGACTTCAAAATGTTGGAGTTATCAGAGAAGAAAAAGGGCTGATTGATAAATATCGGATAAAAAAAAGTCAAAAAGATAATGAGAAATATTCAAATTAACACACTTTGGCAAAAAAAATGAGACTTGTAATGATTCATTTGATTATGAAGTTCGTAACAGACAAGGCAATCAAAGCCGTTCATCATTAAAGGCATTTGATTAAATTAATTAATCTTCTGTCGCGAGCTGCGCGAGGAGTGACGACGTTATGTAGTTCTTCATCTGAGCGATGTTCTTGTTCGCCGTGCCTGCTAATCTATACAGCCATTTCCTGCGGACAGACGTGACAAAATGAAGGCCTGATGAGAACGAGCAGTTGAGGAGCGGGGGGAACTCATGGAGCGAAGGAAAGGTCAGCCAGAGTGATGAACTGGCCGGGTCAGGTGGCATCAAAGTGAGCACTGATCACTCTCCTGTATGGATCCGTGTAATCAAGCTGGTGTCTTTGCTTAATACACCTATTTATCTACACAACATTGCCGACATCTATAAAAAAAAACAAAAAAAAACGCAGGAAGTAAGAGGCGATTCTGCAATGCTGTGTGCACACAACACACACACACACAGCCGGCCACTGTCCAACCTTAAATGAGGCCTGCAATCCGACACACTGGGCTTTACTGCTGAAGACTGCAGCCCCAGGATGGGTGTCGCAGTCCTAAATGAGTCCAAGTGCCCAAATGGGAAAACTGTAGATCCTAAATGAGGCATTACTAAAAGAATTTGGATTCCTCCCACTGCACACAGAGAGGCTGGAAAATAATATTTTATTTAGAGTTTAATTGCAGCTTGTGGCCCTGAGTGCCCCATCAGACAAACTATAATGGAATCTAATATGATCGTAATAGTTACTGTCTTCACTCTGCTTCCCTGCGTGATCCTGGAGCATAAGGCACCGCAAGCATTTGTCCTCTTCTCTTACAGGAAAAAAGAAATGACGGATTGCACGGCAGTGATTGGAACACTAACAAGACAGATGTATTGTTAAGTCTTTTAGATGATTTCAGGCTTGTGCCCAAAGCAGAGTACCAGTTTATGCAACAGAGAGGCCTTCAAATACAAGTACTGAGTGTACTGTAAAGGGTCCAACAGCAGAATGCCAGTAAAAGTGAAAAGAATATTCTTGGAAATGCAAATAAAACAGAGTGAATGAGCGTTTAAACACTTTGTATTAACACGCAGGTCAGAGATGCTTTACTGTTTTTGCTGCACAGCTAAAGGTCACGCTTTCTTTGTTTGGAGGAAAAATACGGCCGTTTATTTGTAGCGTACACAATGTACAACATGCCCCTTTCATCTTTCATTTTCCCGAGCGATTACGTGTGGTGAAATGATGAGGAAATTGAAGTTCATATGGGAAAGAAAAAAAAAAAAAAAACACACACACATGCTAGATTAAGAACTCTCTCCATCTTATTAAATTTTCCAAATGCAATAAGGCACCATTTGACCATTTGTACCTGCATTTGTACCCCTTGGTTATTGCTAGTATTGACTGGCTGTCGGAACCATGAGCCTACGGTGAAGCTGCAAATAAATGGCCAGCATTGCTCCGGCACAGGAAAAAAAAAAAAAAACACTATGTGCCTTTTTTGCTCATTATAGCATGTCTGACTGTGAAGCCCTCAAGTTTCCTTCACAGCAGGATTTGTCATGGGGCTGATGTCCACTTGCTTCGCTTCCTGCCGCAGTTATGAAGAATTCAACACAAGAGTTGCCTTTGACTTCGCCTTTGTTAAGGGTGAAAAGAGTTTGGATCAAAAGGACAAAAGGCCGAGCGCACCGAGCGTCCCGGAGGCCTCGTCAGGGTCCCCGCGAAAAAGGATCCCCAAACTCATCAGAAAGGTCAGCGTTGCTGTAGTAGCATGAAAGGAGCGCTGTTTTGACATCACCCTTTTTAAAATCAGTCTCATCCATGTCATTCATACGGGAGAAGATAACAATGCCAAGAGACAAGACCGCCCGAGAAGTGATTGTCAGGGGGAGGGAGGAATGCGGCAAATGACATGACACACTTCCAAAGGCATGCTGGCGGAGACAACAAATCCACCCACATCTTTATCTGTGATCAAAGGAAAGATTTATGATTCTCTGCATTTGTAGTCCACCCTCCTTCCCCCTATCTCCCTGCCTCCTCGCACATTATCTCTCTAAGTTAGGGCTATCAGAGCGAATTTGCCGGCCGACATTTTTGACCCGCCACCAACGCAAGGATGAAATTTCCCCAGAGTGACACTTTCATCAGGCCACTTACTGTCTTGACCTTCTGCAACTTGTGCCCTTTCTGTGGTATAAACATGGCTAATGCGCGTTAGCCTCACAGTCTCGGGGCCATATAAAGATGCACGGAAACGCGGGGCATATGCTGGAGTCACAGCTTGTCTCGCTCCATTCTCTGGACTGACAGACAGCCAGCAGGCTGGATGGATGGTGGTAGCGGCTGCGACAGTGATGGGTTCACTAGGTTGGTGATATTCAGAGGAACAGCTGTGTGGAGCATATGGAGCGAGCTGACATTCTTGATTTGTCCGGGTTTCCCAACCACCGCGACGGACGCCGGGTTTCTCCCGAGAGTCCGGGAGTGAGCTGGTATCAGAAATCCTCGGGCGGCGTCACGGTTTTAACGTTTGCACTAGCTTGACACGCACAGATACAAATATGTCATATTTTTTGTGACTCATCACCCCTTAAACAAGACAATGACTGCTCTCAAACCCTGTCACAGGCTTTCATATGTAGAGTAGTGGGGTGACCTTTCCAAACAGTTTCATTTTGATATCATAGACTTTTGAAAAATTCAGCATTTTACAAGAAAGTAATGAGATGTGTAATGAAACATGGACATGATACTAGATGATAAGCCCCTTGAGAGTACCATCCTGTAATTATGAAAAGAAAAATATTCTACCTAAATGTAAGGACTGGTTGCTTTCCAAAATACATCCTCTGCCTACTGGGATACTTTTCGCTCTATCGCTCATGCAGGTCACAGTTCCACAAATTCCCATGTCATAGTGCCCGGCCAGTCGCCCCTCTGCCCGTGCTCTTTGAGCCAATTGAGTCCTTTGGCGGATGCTTTCTCTTTAAACATCACCGGCGATCCTATCATCTCTCAGACCCCTTGTCGCGCACAATCCGACTCCTCCATCAGCACCGTGATCTTCGGAAATGTGTCTGTCGCCTGCTGGCTCTACCCCGCCACCACCCCTGGCGTCGACACTGCGGGGGCATCCTGTTTTCTCTCCCGTCTCTGTGGGCCTCTGGTGATAAAAATGCTTCGTATTGATGGAGTCCCGGGGCCAAAATCTTTCTGCATTGCTCCCCTCGATAAATATTGCCAATCACCTTCTATTTCTTCTTATTTATATTACCCACGTGACATTTACATATACAACCTCTATGGTTAAGGTCTGGTTACTTTTGCCATTCGCCATTTTCGGCTTGTCTAGAAAATGTGAACAGGTCGTTTCAAGCGTTAGATTAAATGAATCAAGGTATTGTTTTTCTGTCAAGGGCAAGCTTGGTATGTAAAAAATAGGCTTCATCGGGTCTCCATTGGCCTGTGCTAAGGGTTAAATCTCTCTCACAAAAAAATATGTACACACACAGGAACAAATTCATAAGTGGCACATCATCCACATCAGTGTTCTTTACACCCACTTCACCTCTCACAAAATCCAGAGTCTATTATCACTGTTGTTTGGGAGTTTCTCTTTTCCCTGGTGGGCAGAATATCTTATCAGCGAGAAATACATTAGCGCAGAAAATAAACCGCTCGCCTGTAAGAAACTTGGAGTGACACTCCACCGCCACTGCTTAAACTTTATTTAAGCGGGCAGGTTGACTAACAACACACTTTCATTCACAGTGACAGCCTGGCAGAGTTTCTGAAGAGAGACGGAGGTTCGCGCCAGTGCTGCAGTCCTCCAGTATCGACCGCCGGCGCCTCTTTTGGGGGTTAAATGCCTTGCTCAAAAGCAGTTTGGAGGCGTAATCGCTCTGAGGTCTGGGGGGAATGTGCGGTATGGGTTTCTTTCAGTTGCACCATGCAGAATCTTCTGACTCTGGGGATTTGAAAAAGCTACTCTTTTAAACACAAATATAACTTCCCTTTCCGTTAGGCTATCACTGCCCCAAAACTTCATATTGGTTTTCTAGCAGACTGGAACCAATCTGCACTACAGGAAGCCCTCCCTAAAGCTAGTGGCAGACTATCTCTGTCTCACAAACAGCTCAACAGGCTTCTATTTGTGCCTACATTTCTATTCTGCCTTTGCAATTGCATATTCTTGTGAGCAGGTAATGCATGATGTATCCATGACATATGGAAAAAAAAATCATATTATGATTTTTGTAGAGATTATGGGGCAAGTTATGTGATTATAGAAACAAGAGCATACATTTATGGAGCAAAAATAAACCATAAGGAGCGCAGAAAATGCCTCACAATTGCATGGCAGCGGCGTGAACGGTGGCTGTTTCGCTGCACAATTATGTGTTCCTGGTGGCCAACAGAGTCGCTCTTGCTGGGTTAACGACCGTTTCACAAATCTGACGCGGGGTAAACCTGACTAACCGAGACGGCTTTGTTCCAATAGAAGGGCTGGCCCCAATTTTTATCAGGTTATCTCCCGAAAATGGAGTAAATCTGGGGTTAATTGTTGTCAGTGGCAGAGTTCAAAATGACAACTGAATCACATTTGTGTTATTCGGTTGAGCCTCTCAAATAAATTTAGCCAATTTGCTTAGGTGCTTTTGTGCGTTAGAGAAAAAGACCTTGCACCAAAACCTTTTAGGCTGTCCTTCAGATACTGTAGCTATGGTTACCCTAAGCCACTTTTTGCTCCTTTTCCAAAAACAACAAAATGGAGGTAAATAGTATGCCAGCTTTACATTACATCACATTACATTACAATACACATCACCTGAATGTTATGTCATGTGTTTGTAAGTTAAAACCGATGTTGATGCAACTATTCTCCAGCTGAGATAAACTACATAAATCTCTTGCAGGGAAGTAACAGTGAGGTACTTTAAATCAGCAGCGTAGACCGTCGGTGTGTCTGGCGCTGCGAGGATGAACCTGCGAACGGAGGGAAGCTGACGCGCAGAGGAAGGGGCTGAGGCTTGATGGATGCATTTCAAAATAAACATTTGACAGATTGGCGTTTGAGTTATTTAAACATTTCTCAGAGGCAGGCTCCTCTGGAGGATGAAATGAACTGCTTCAGTTAAACCTTGTCGAGGAAAGGAAGCGAAAAGTCAGCTCGCCGGCAAACACGAGTGTGCGAGAACGAACAGCTAAATTGACAATTGACCTTTCTGGGATTTGGGAGGAGGGGGGGGTAAAATCAAAACAGCATTTTTTTTGCTTCGCTGCATTCTTACAAACAAGACAATATTGGCTTTTCCAGCTGAAATTTTCAGCAGCCTGACGAAGGTGAGAAAAGAAGCTGCAGATCAATTGAGGTTTACCGCTAAAAATCACACAGCTGTTACAGAACGAAGAGAGGACATTAGCAAATAACAGACAATGTCCCTTAGCCCTCAGTCTCAATGCTCAGCCTGCTGTTGCAAAGCCTTCACTTATGTGCGTCACGGTTTCAAAGAATCACTCCTTCAGTTTGGTTTGTGTGGGCAGTTGACAACCCTGCAAATTGAGCCAGGGTGGTATTAAATTACTATGTTTACAAGTTCGATTTTCAGCAACCAGTTGCGGTGTATCCACGCAACCAGAGCAGGGAGGAATCACGACCGGCAGGGGATGTGTTGTATGGAAATGCTTCACTGTGGAGTCTGAACCGCTGCACAAGCCGCGTTTGAGACATTACTGGTATATAGTTAGAGCATGTTTATTCCCTTCACAGAACATCCACGGCACCATGGCAACGAAATACCTTAAAACCCTAAATGTAAAGACTCGCATTATTCTCTGCATATTCCTATCGAGAGTCGATAGACAACGAGAAAAACCCTTCCCAAAGCCAAGAAAACAGCTGGCAAAAGGCAGAAAAAACACATTTAAATTAATCATCTCCTGTTCAACACATTAAAGAGCGTGATTAGATGCTAAGGTGAGAGCACCCCAGGGCGTTGAATATTTTTTCTGACACGTTTTCTATCTCTCCAGTGTGTAGCATTATCCAACACACCATCTATATGTTGCTCTAAAGCAACCCCCCCTGGGTGTATGAGATGTGTGTGGAAAAGGGTTAACCTGACTGAGGGCTTTAAAGATAGCGTGGCTGCGTCAAGTGGCCTATGGAGGGCCGAGTGCTGAAGGAAGAGCTAAGTGCGAGCATATCAGGTCAAGACGGGTAATGGAGACTGTCAGTGGAGAGACTGCGCATGTTCCCCCCTCTCTTCACAGATGCGTCAGTGTAACTCAGATTGCGTTAAGTGTGTGACTGTCACAGCACAGTAAATGTGTGACTGTCATTTGGACAGCTGAGACCCGCCGCGTCCTGATGTTTGCACAGCCGCCCACTCCAATATGTCTGCAGAGCCGTGCGAGGGCTGCTCAGAGCTCAGAGAAAAAAAAATATTCAAGGAAAGTGTTTCCAGGGCAATTATCCTTGCCTGTTTAGCAGCTCAAAAGCTCAGAAAGACATACTCGTATAAATCTACAAATATATATTCTTAGGAGGAAAAGGCACAAACAGATACACGCAACAGCGGCGATTGAAATCAAGTGAGCCTTGACTCAGCTGAAGTGTGATTTTGAACCATTTGCGGTCAGTTTGGAGAGGTTATCATTTTCCTCCTGTGTGCTTCGAGCGAAGCATCCAGTGTTTTCACTCCTCTGGTCTTATCTGGCATCTATATACTTTATTATCTGACACCGGCAGCCAGACACCGCCTTTAAGAAAGGTAGCTGCTCAAAGAAAATGAACATTTCTAACTCGAGGCCATTTAGGAAGCAATCACAGAGAGCATAAATGGACCACTGACCCCTTTAGCTTAATCCAAGGAGGTTAATGCATTAAAGATGGAACATTTCCAAGCAGTAAAATACAAGGACATTCTGTTGAAGATTTACTTTTACTTTGAATGCCTAAGCACACCATCCCTAACACCTCGAGACTCAGCTATCCAAATTTTGAACGGAGAGTTGTTGCCACAGTGTAATCCCACCAGAAAACGCCACAGGCTTGGGCTTCCTGCTTAAACATCACACTCATGCGCAGAACGTAAAACACTTTTGGTGCTATTTGCAGAGAGGTGACAAATCAAAGAGAATAAACCTGAATAAATGAGTGGGAAAGCACAACAAATGCAACACTTTTACAGTCTACCTGATGACATCTCGTTTTTTTGATCAAGATAGCGAGAGGAGAAGACATGAACGATCTCTAAACTAGTGTGTAAAAGTGACATACCGTGAGTGTGACCGGCATTTTGATGACTTCCTTCGAGGTTCAACTCAATATGTAGGTGGTGGTGCACATTAAAGATGATTTCAGCCAGCTGGAGAAAAACCTGACCAGTCAAGACTTTGTAAAAGTGATTGGGAATTGGGAATTGAAATTAAAATCTTGAAAATCTTCTTTTCAAGATTTTCTCTTCAATCATATTTCTTCAAATGGTATGAAATACATTAGTTACATGAGTTATGACTTAGAGTTAAGCTAACAGTCTACAGTATATATTTATTTATATATATATATATATATATATATATATATATATATATATATATATATACACACACACACACACACATATACAGTATATTTCTACTGAGTAAATAAAGATTATACAGAACTACAAAGAGTGTGAATGTTTAATTTACTTATTAAGTTGACCTGAAGCCTGACTAGAAATGAATTCTGAATTAATTTAAAAGCTGATAATATGTCAGTGTCGTGTTCAGAACTAGTTTCTGCTTCCCCCAAGTGGCCAAACAATTCAATAGATCAGGGTTAAGGAAATAAACAAGCAAACAAAAAATAACATCACTGGCACCTGGCACACAGTGAACAACTTAAGTGTCT